>DF357214.1:162963-174990 GCA_000787875.1 Solanum virginianum | reverse complement strand
CGGATGCAGTCTTTAAATCACTTGTCTCATAGTCAGATTTATTTTTTGAGTAAGATAATCCAACACCAACAGGAGAGTCTAAATATATTATACTGGAAACCTGAAAGAATCAAATTATAATGAGTGCCTAATGAACTTGCAAGCATATGATCAAAGTAGAATTAACACAAATAATAACCTTGGACCAACTGTATGGATTGATCAGCAGAGAAGGCAGGCTACCATTTGTCTTTCCCAACTCAAAATTAAAAGGTCCTGTACAGAACACAAGAGTTACACGAATTTTTAGTCTACAAAATCATAATCTGTCCAACCTGTTCAAGTTTGGGTTGATTACTAGCCCGTCCTGATTCAACGTAACACAAGTAAAAGTAGAGTTGTTAATTGTTACCATGCTCATAGACAAATCCATCAAAGCTTGAGCAGCCAGGTCCACCATTAAGCCAAAGAACAACTGGATCCTCTAATGGATTTCTTTCAGATTCAACAAAGTAGTAATACAAATTCTTGCCATGTTTTTCATCTATGTTAACATACCTGAAAACCCATTTCAAGGAATATCAGAAAAATCAAGATAAAGTTTGCATCTTTTTCTCAAAAAAATGAATACAAACCCAGCATAGTGTTTTGACTGAATTTTGCCATTGAGGCCAGGGAGTTGAGTAACCAGTGCACTCTGAGGTGCCCCTTCTGTTACCAAAAACAAAAATGCCAAGAATGTTAACACTGTAAAAAATATATTTTTTCTTGCCATTTTTGGTGTATCAAAATTCAGAATTCTTTTTATGTTTTCCCTAAAATAACACAAATGATGGGGATTTTATGGCGTGAGAAAATAAGTTTGAAATCATTATAATAATTAATAATAACCTATTCCATCAATGTTGGCTTATCAGGAAGATTATTGCAGTCTAAAATATTCTTTAGAATAGAGTAAAACTTTAATTATTTAGATTTTATAATGTTTGACTGAGAAATTGACAAAGAAAAAGTTTTTTGTATTTAATAATATTTTTTCCATTTATGTATTTAGCAAATTCAAAAATGCCAAAAAAAATATGTTTTCTTGCCATATTTGGTGTATCAAAATTCACAGTTCTTTTGATGTTTTTCCCTAAAATAACACAAATGATAGTAAGTGTGAAATCATTATCATTATAATAATAACTACTCCAATTTTGGCTTATCAGCAATATTACTGCAATCTAATTTATTCTTTATAATAGAGTAAAAATTTAATTATTTAGATTTTATAACGTTTGACTGAGAAAATAATAAAGAAAAAGTCTTTAATGTTTGATGATATTTTTTCCATTTATATATTTTAGATTTTTATAATGTTTGACTGAGAAAAAGTGACAAAGTAGAAGTCTCTTATATTTGAAGATAAGTTTAAATTAATTTCTTTAAATAAATATTAGACATACATCCATATCATATATACTAATTTTGCATATACTCTCAAATAATTATGAATATTATCACTTATTAAGAATTTTATATCATAATTTAAGTTAAATACATCAAGATATACATCAAATCTTAAAAACTAGCCAAAATGAAGTGTGACATCATTATAATAATCAAAGTTAAAATTAATACAATTTAATTTAGTCTTTAAAATACAGTAAAAAATCAATTATGATCTTATAATTTAGATTTTTATAATGTTCGATTGAGAAAATAATAACAAAAAAAATCTTATATTTGAGAGTGTTTATCAACTTATGTACTTATATTTTTTTAATGTTCAAAGACAAATTTAAAATAGTTTTTTTAATTCAATCTTTTAAATGTTTTTAGGAATTATAATATCGGAGATACTCAAAAATTGTTAAAGTAATATTTTTCTCCATAAATTATGCATTTTAAGTTACATTCATTAATTAACTTACACATTTTGAATAAGTATGGGTGATAAATACTAGAGAGAAATTAATATGGATATCTCAACAGTCACAAGGTAACAAATAATAATTTCTTATTGCAAACCGGAATACATGGTAAAATCCAATATTCCTTTCCCTTTTATCCTTCTTTTAAGAGTCATAGGGAAAAAGAAAAATGTCTGAAATAATTGGACTTAAAATGTCTACTATTATCATATTTTCTTGTCGTCTAGCCAGCGGGAGTAGAATGCCAACGACTCTCGTGGTTTGTACTCTGGCACGGTGTGTCCAGCTCCCTGAAGATTTCGAAAATCAATCAATTAAATCAACCAAAAAAAATAAAAACGAAAACTATTTCTTGATATAAACATACCTTAATAGTCAGAAAAATGAGATTGTTGGCATAACCTTGTATGTAACTGCAGCAAATATAAGCATTTAAAGTGAATTTGACAGGATTGCAACTCATCAGAGAGAGTTAAACATGAAGGTGAAAACACGAACGTACCCTGCAACTTGTTTGTTCACATACCAAGGACTCCATTTATCCATGATCGCGTATCCAAGTGAACTTGTCCATTTTTGTGAACCAGTATATGGTACACACATATCGTGATCCCCACTGCAAGAAACAAATATGTGTCTTAGTCACTACAATACACACGAAATATATATAGGCGATCACTTTTCTCTATGGATGTGTTACATGATAATCCACGAGTAATACACAAGGATAAAAAAATGCATGGACAGAAGTTAAGAGACTCAATAATCTACTGAACCTGTATACGAGTGCTCGATATCCCTGAGCTGTGAGATTTTTTGTGATACGGAATCATGCTTCCAGAATCATGGGTGACCTGTATAAAGCCTGTGCATAGCAGCCAGTCGCCTATTGCACTTCCCTATTGTACAATAGGATTGAACCACAAATCACCAACTCTATATTTGTTTTTTTTTTTTTTGGGTAAAGGTAAATCATCGTCTTTAAAGTTAGTACAAGATGAGAAAATTCTATCTTACTGGTTCAGCATGAATTGCTTTACGAACATCTTCATTGTTTAGCCACGTATAAGCAACATGATCGTCCTGTATATTTCATTTCAGATTATGTGTCTGTTAAAGAGAACAAACAAAAGGAAAGAATAAATGAAGAGGGACTTACAGTGCAAGGGACACTTGTATCATAGAGAATCTCCGGCCAAGTTGGGACAAGTCCCTCTCTTACCGGTGCTTTAAAAGGCCAAGCACGACCAAACATTCTCTTCCTGACAGGAAGAGGCCTGTCTGTCTCACCTAGTTTACGAAAGCTCATTGGCAATCTTGAGTTATCACTGATTGTAGGTCTGTGGTAACACGGTTCTAGAATGTCATACATGTTTATATCATTAACTTCCTGCAATAGGCGAAAAAGGTGAATTAGTGTCAATAAAGCAGAACAAATGAATTGCTCATGTCGCGACAAAATGAATCTAGTATGACAGAATAACTCCTTACGTGATCAATTTCATCAAGCTTGTCGATACAATTCTTACCCGCTGGTTGGTAGAAATTTCCATGGCACGCGACAGTGACTTCCTGAGCATAAAAAGGAATAATCAGAGACCAGTTGATAATATATTGGAATGGTAAATGTATGAACATAAACATAGGCTTAACATTTGTTTCGTAACATCTTTTTTGGCGAATTTGAATTCTAAAAAAGTACACAAGTCCAATGATTCAAGCACTTAACAAAAAAAAAACCAAATAGAAGCAAATACCTTGAATAATTCATCTGAAATGAGGCCCATACCATGTTGAAATGGAACAAGAGCATTACCGTCTATTACCTCATCTGTCACGCCATTTCCCACCATGTAACCCTGTGCAACAAAACATAAAAAGGTTACTGCACAGACAACTCGTTAACACGTGAAAATCTTGAAATTGTATATACCTTTAAGTTGATTTGGGGCTTTACTCCAGTATCAATACCTGAAAAACATAAGCAGAAGAGGTTTAGTTTGTTTATCCCCGTGAACACCAGCAATCAATACATGTTCATTTAAGATCCAGATTACCTTTTGCTACTTCAGAAGCCAGAGTTGGCACGTATATTCCAGCATAAGACTCTCCAGATATGTAAAACGGGGTCTTGAGGTACTCCGGGTAGATCTCAAACCACTAGCAAGAGCATCATTTAGTAGTACCATAAATGAGTTAGGACATAGGTAGCGTAAAACTAGTAAATTTATGTAATGTTACCTTGAGGAGAAATGAATGGGTATCAGATGCAGTCTTTAAATCTCCTGTCACGTAGTCAGAATCATTTTTCGAGTAAGAAAATCCAACGCCAACAGGAGAGTCCAGATATATTACACTGGAAACCTAAATGAACAAAATCATGATGAGTGCTTAATGAACTTGCAAGCATATGATCAAAGTAGAATTAACACAAATATTTAATAACCTTGGACCAACTGTATGGATTATTATGCAGAATAGGCAGGCTACCATTTGTCTTTCCCAATTCAAAATTGAAAGGTCCTGCAATGTATAGAACACAAGAATCAACTGTTACACGAATTGTTAATATTATTCTATACAAAATAAAGGCATTTGTAAAAGAATCAAGTTTCTTTTGATCAAGTATATTAACTATTATGTTGGTTCACTTTTTAAACTTTTTAAAAAAAAATTAGAACAACGACATCATCAATATGCATATTTTTTTTATAATAAAATTTTATTATCAAAATCCATAAATTGTGCACACACGTTAACTGATTTTGGGTCCCTTTTTCTAGATCAAATTAAATCGTTATTAGTTCTGTGCTTATCAAAGTTTGAGCTGATCCATTTATTTGTTAGCTCGGCCTGTTCAGCTCATCAAAGTTTAAGATGATATCCGGCCCAAACCGATCAATCGAAAAATCTTATATCAAAATATTTTAATCTGTTCAAATTCATCCATGAGTAAATAAGTAAAGTAGAGTTGTTACCATGCTCATAGACAAATCCATCAAAGCTTGAACAGCCAGGTCCACCATTAAGCCAAAGAACAACTGGATCCTTTGATGGATTTCTTTCAGATTCAACAAAGTAGTAATACAAACTCTTGCCATGACTTTTATCTATATTAACATACCTGAAAAACCATTTCAAGAAATATTCAGAAAAAGTAGAAAAATCAAAACAAAGACTCTTCTATTCTACTCTCTGGGAATCCGAAGCTATGCGGGCGACCCACACAGTTAATTCCCTTCGGGGGCCTCCTTCCTCTCTTCCAGACCGCAAATGCGGTTTCGGATTTGTTGCATCATATTTGCAACAGCCTCAAGGTTGAGAGGAGGCAAATGCTCGCACAACAGACCCAATCTTTGCTCTGATTGAAGGTTCTTCTCCTTTTACTCTCGAGATTTCTTTTAGATCTTTTTCTTAAAAAACACAAAAAGAACACAAACCCAGCATAATGTTTTGACTGAAAATTGCCATTGAAGCCAGGGAGTTGAGTTACCAGTGCACTCTGAGGTGCCCCTTCTGTTGCCAAAAACAAAAATGCCAAGAATGTTAACACTGTAAAAAAAATATTTTTTCTTGCCATTTTTGGTGTATCAAAATTCAGAATTCTTTTGATGTTTTCCCTAAAATAACACAAATGATGGGGATTTTATAGTGTGAGAAAATAAGGTGGTGTTTGGGTAACTTAAAAAAGTGCTTATAAGTATTTATTTTTAAGTGAAAATGGCCAAAATAAGTCCGAAGTTATAAGTTTGGAACTAGAGCCCATGTGACTTAGTTTAAAAGCTGGTCAAATCTGCTTTTAAGCTCTTTTTAGCTTATGAAAGTATTTGATAATTTTCAAAATAGCTTAAAAAAAGTTAAAATTTGCTTCAAATAAGTTATAAGTTAAAAGTAGCACCCCCAGCTTTTTATTTTTAGCTTAAAAATTGTTATAGTTTGACCAAAAAAATTACTTATTTACCTTAAATATTTTTTCATATTCCCAAAAATATCCTTAACAAAACTAACTCTAACTACTCTCTCCCTTCTCATCATTTCAATTCAAAGAACAGCCTAGCGTTCTTCTGCTCTTCGATTTTCTCGCCGCTGCTCTTCTCGTTTATTAAATACTTCTATTTGTATCAAACCTTCTAATATTGGAATATAAATGTATGTTTATTTATATATTTGTCCTTCTTTCACTTTTTTTAATAAATAATTTATGATAGTAAGAGAAATATGTGAATGATAAATAAATATTATTATTCATGAATGTAATTAAAAAATATGTTAAATTCCTTATATTAAATAAGAAGGGACATGCATGTCATTAGAAAGAATAAACATTTTTGGTTGGTTAAATGTTGAAAGTTTCTTGAGAGTGCAAGAGAAAAATGAAATAATTGGTATATTTTGACAATTGAATATCTCAATCATGTTTCAATTTCTAAAAAAGTGTTTAACAGCACTTATGTGCCAAACACATCAACAACTTTTTTTTCAGGTATAACACTTTTATCCAAACACATAACTATTATTTTTCAAATAAATTATAATAAGTTTATATTGATATTGAATCAAAATATAAATTTATTTTACTTTATTTTATTTTTTAGACAGAAAAATCTTAAAGTAATTAGTTTTTATAATGTTAACAACTTGAAGGGTATTTCAGACATTTTTAATTAAAAAAGTGTTTAACAGCACTTATGTGCCAAACACATCAACAACTTTTTTTCAGCTACAACACTTTTACTCAAACACATAACTATTATTTTTCAAACAAAATTTTAGCACTTTAAAAAGTGCTTCTAAAATACTTTTTAAAAGCTATTTTATTCAGTTAAGCCAAACGGGCTCTAACTTATGACTTTTAGCTTATAAGTTAAAAGCAATAAGCTCATACAAACAGGTCCTAAGTGTGACATAATTATAATAACAACTATTCCATCAATTTTTTCTTATCGGATTATTGGAATCTATTTACTCTTTAAAAATATAGTAAAAATTAATATGAATTTATGATTTAAATTTTAGAATGTTTGACTGAAAAAATGACAAAGAAAATGTCTTTTATATTTGATGATATTTTTTCCACTTAGGTAATTAGATTTATCTAATGTTTGATTAGGAAAAATGGTAAAATAGAAGTCTCTTGTGTTTGAAAATAAGTTTAAAATAATCTTTTTAAGTATATATTCGACATACATTTATAATATATATATTAATTTTACCTATATTTTCAAATAATCATACATATTTCTATTAATTAAGAATTTTATATCATATTAGTACACTTCGCGATGCGTAGATAATATTAACTATTATTTTAAATTGTGCCATTTTATTTAAACATGTTAAATCATATTATTCCAATTATTGTATTATTTCTGATTGAAATGTACTCCCCTTCCTCCTTGCACCCTTCCCTCCCCCTTCCTTATAACCAACTTTATATGTTAGTAAAGACAACAATCATGTGATTATCAAGTAACTTTTATGTTTAGTTATCAAATATTCTTTTAACCAATATAAAATATAGGAGTCTTTCAATGAAGGACAAAAAGTTCAAACAACATTTCTAAGGGTCTTCATGCTTTTAATATATATTTAAGTTACGTTCTTTAATTAACATACACATTTTAAATAAGCATAGGAGAGGAATACCAGAGAGAAATTAATATGCGCATGTTTCAACAGTCACAAGGTACATTAGATAACAGACAAATAATAATTTCTAATTGCAGACCGGAATACATGCTAAAAATCTAATATTCTTTTCCCTTGTATCCTCATGTTAAGAGTCATAAGGAAAAAGAAAAATGTCTGAAATAATTGAACTTAATGTCTACTAAGTCAGTTTTTTCTTCATATGATCATATTTCCTTGCTCTCTAGCCAGCGGGAGTAGAACGCCAACGCCTCTTTTGGTTTGTACTCTGGCACAGTGTGTCCAGATCCCTGAAGATTTCGGAAATCAATCAATTAAATCAAAGAAAAAAAATATAATATGAAAAATATTTCTTGATATGAACATACCTTAATCGTCAGAAAAGTGAGATTGTTGGCATAACCTTGTATGAAACTGCAGCAAATATAAGCAATTAAAGTGAATTTTACAGGATTGCAACTCATCAGAGAGAGTTAAACATGAAGGTGAAAACACGAACGTACCCTGCAACTTGTTTGTTCACATACCAAGGCCTCCATTTATCCATGATCGCGTATCCAAGTGAACTTGTCCATTTTTGTGAACCAGTATATGGTACACACATATCGTGATCTCCACTGCAGGGAAAAAATGTGTCTTAGTCAATAGAATATACATGAAATATATATAGATGATCAGTTTTCTCTATAGGTGTGTCACATAATAATCCACAAGTAATACCGAAGGATAAAAAAATGCATAGGGAGAATTAAGAGACTCAAAAATCTACTGAACCTGTATATGAGTGCTCGATATCCCCGAGCTGTGAGATTTTTGTGATACGGAATCATGCTTCCAGAATCATGAGTGAACTTTATAACTTCTGTGCATAGGATCCAGGGACCTATTGCAGTTGCCTATTGTACAATAGGATTGAACCATAAATCACCAACTCTAAGTTATCGTCTTTAAAGTTAGTGCAAGATGAGAAAATTATATCTTACTGGTTCAGCATGAATTGCTTTACGAACATCTTCATTGTTTAGCCACGTTTTAGCAACACGATCGTCCTGCATATTTCATTTCAGATTATGTGTCAGTTAAAGAGAACAAACAAAAGGAAAGAATAAATGAAGAGTGACTTACAGTGCAAGGGACGTATGAGTCATAGAGAATCTCCGGCCAAGTTGGGACAAGTCCATTTCTTACTGGTGCTTTAAAAGGCCAAGCACGGCCAAACATTCTCTTCCTGACAGGAAGAGGCCTTTCTGTCTCGCCTAGTTTACGAAAGCTCATTGGCAATTTAGAGTTCTCATTGGTGATTACACTACGTTCAGTGTTGTGGTAACACGGTTCTAGAATGTCATACACGTTTATATCATTAACTTCCTGCAATAGGCAAAAAAGGTGAATTAGGGTCAATAAAGCAGAACAATGAATTGCTCATGTCGCGACAAAATGAATCTAGTATGACAAAATAACACCTTACCCGATCAATTTCTCTAAGCTTCTCTTTACAATTGTCACTCACTGGATTGTAGAAACTTCCTTTGCATGCGACAGTTACTTCCTGAGCATAAAAAACGAATAATCAGAGACCAGTTGATAATATATTGGAATGGCAAATGTATGAACATAAAAATAGGCTTAACATTTGTTTCGTAACATCTTTTTTGGCGAATTTGAATTCTAAAAAAGTACACAAGTCTAATGATTCAAGCACTTAACAAATAGAAGCAAATACCTTGAATAATTCATCTGAAATGAGGCCCATACCATGTTGAAATGGAACAAGAGCATTACCATCTATTACCTCATCTGTCACGCCATTTCCCACCATGTAACCCTGTGCAACAAAACATAAAAAGGTTACATCACAGACAACTAGTTAACACGTGAAAATCTTGAAATCGTATATACCTTGAAGTTGATTTGGGGCTTTACTCCAGTATCAATACCTGAAAAACATGAGCAGAAGAAGTTTAGTTTGTTTATACCACTGAACACCAGCAATCAGTACATGTTCATTTAAGATCCAGATTACCTTTTGCTACTTCAGAAGCCAGAGTTGGCACGTATATTCCAGCATAAGACTCTCCGGTTATGTAAAATGGGTTCTTGAGGTACTCCGGGTAGATCTCAAACCACTAGCAAGACCATCATTTTATTATTATCATAAATGAGTTCGGACACATCTAGTAAATTTATGTAATGTTACCTTGAGGAGAAATGAATGGGTATCAGATGCAGTCTTTAAATCTCCTGTCACGTAGTCAGATTTATTTTTCGAGTAAGAAAATCCAACGCCAACAGGAGAGTCCAGATATATTACACTGGAAATCTGGAAGAATCAAATCATAATGAGTGCCTAATGAACTTGCAAGCATAGGATCAAAGTAGAATTAGATAAAAAGCTTAATAACCTTGGACCAACTGTATGGATTATTATGCAGAATAGGCAGGCTACCATTTGTATATCCCAACTCAAAATTGAAAGGTCCTGCGATGTATAGAGCACAAGAATCAACTGTTACACGTATTGTTAACTTTTTTAGAAAAACATAAATTAGAACAACGTCAACATCAATATGCATATCTTTTGATAGTAAAAAATTTTATTAATTGCAAATACTAATTTTGATGAGAGAACATTAGTGATACTACTTGTGCTATGAGATATTCATTCCATAAACTGTGCACACACTTTAACTGATTTTGGGTCCCTTTTTCTAGATCAAATCGTTATCTCACGATATTTCTTTCCTTTAATTGTGAACAGTTTATTTTTTTTCAAGAAATATAAATATTTAAACATAAAAAGATATGCAACTTTATTGATAGAAGGTGTAAGCCAAAAGTTAAAGGGATCGTTGGCTTTAACCAAAAGCTGGCTTTGCGTTCTTATATACAACATTCATTTATTAGTTCAGTCCATATCTGCTCATCAAAGTCTAAGCTGATCCATCTATTTATTAACTCGGCCTGTTTCAGCTCATCATATCCGGCCCAAACCGATCAATGAAAAATCTTATATCAAAATATTTTAACCCATTCAAATTCAGCCTTGTACGTAAGGAAATAAATAAAGTAGAGTTGTTACCATGCTCATAGACAAATCCATCAAAGCTTGAGCAGCCAGGTCCACCATTAAGCCAAAGAACAACTGGATCCTCTGATGGATTTCTTTCAGATTCAACAAAGTAGTAATACAATATTCTTGCCATGACTTTCATCTATATTAACATACCTGAAAAAACATTTCAAGAAATATTCAGAAAAATCGAAATAAAGTTTAGATCTTTTTCTTAAAAAACACAAAAAGAACACAAACCCAGCATAGTGTTTTGACTGAAAAGTGCCATTGAAGCCAGGGAGTTGAGTTATCAGTGCACTCTGAGGTGCCCCTTCTGTTGCCAAAAACAAAAATGCCAATAATGTTAAAACAGTAAAAAAAATGTTTTTTCTTGCCATGTTTGGTGTATCAAAATTCAGAATTCTTTGATGTTTTCTCTAAAATAACACAAATGATGGGGCTTTTATAGTGTGAGAAAATAAGTGTGACATAATTATAATAATAACTGCACCATCAATTTTTACCTATAAGTCATAATTAATTTAATCTAGTTTACAGTCAAATTGCAGAGGAAATTGGTTATTATCTGAAACTTATATAGTCTAATGTTCTTTAATACCTGATAAGTTGGTATTAAATCAACTTATATTCTGTATGTTTGACCGACGGAATGACAGAAAAGGACTCCTTAGTATATACACTTAACAGTTTTGATCCTTTTTAACAAAACTTATACCTTATGTTCACTGTTAGTCAGCTTCATATTAGTTATTATGTCATATATTATGTCCCAAGAAGTCACTATATCATAATTTAAATCACAGAAATGAATTTATGATTTAAAGTTTACGAACGTGAGATGTCTTGATCATTTGAGTTATTAGATTCAAAATTTAAAACTGATACTTCTTTAGTATGTTTCTTAACACGTAGAAATTGATATGAGCATGTCTTAACAGTCGGAAGATACATTGGATAACAGAGAAATTATCTTTTCTCTTTTATAAAAATCTCCAGTTAGAAAAATCTATCTGAAAAATTGGACTTAATGTTTACTAATTCTGTCTTCATTCTTCATATTATCATATTCTCTTGCCCTCTAGCCAGCAGGAGTAGAACGCCAATGACTCTTGTGGTTTGTATTCTGGCATGGTGTGTCCAGCTCCCTGAAGATTTCGAAAATCAATCAATTAACTCAAAGGAAAAAAAATTAGAATACGAAAAACATTCATACCTTAATTGTCAGAAAAGTGAGGTTGTTGGCATTACCTTGTATGTAACTGCACAAAATATTTAAGCATTTAGAATGAATTTTACAGAATTGCAGCACTTCAGAGAAGTTAAACATGAACAGGATTTAGAAGGTGAAAACGCGAACATACCCTGCAACTTGTTCATTCGTGTACCAAGGCCATTCATCCACGATCGGAT
>DF357214.1:151140-162898 GCA_000787875.1 Solanum virginianum | reverse complement strand
ATCGGATATCCAAGTGAACTAGTCCATTTTTGCGAACCAGTGAATGGTACAGCCATATCGTGATCCCCACTGCAAGAAAAAAATGTGTCTTATTCCATAGAATTTACACGAAATACATATAGACAATCAGTTTTCTTTTTAGGTGTTTTCCATATATAATAATACCTGAGTAATACAGAAGGACGGAAAAATGCATAGAAAGAAGAAGTTCAGAGGCTCAGTAATCTATTGAACCTGTATATGAGTGCCCGATATCCCCGAGATGTGAGGTTTTTGTGATATGGAATCATGCTTCCAGTATCAGGAGTGTACGTTATAACCTGTGAGCATAGCTGCCAGGGACCTGTCACAGTTGCCTGTTGTACCACAAGATTGAACCATAAATCGATCACCAATTATTATTTTATTTTTTTTGAGTAAAGGTAAATCATCATCTTTAAAGTTGTATCTTACTGGTTCAGCATGAATTGCTTTACGAACATCTTCAGAGTTTAGCCACTCAGTAGCAACGAGATCGTTCTGCATATTTCATTTCAGGTTATGTGTCTGTCCAAGAGAATAAACAAACGGAAAGAAAACATCAAGAGTGACTTACAATGCAAGTGACGGAGTTTGAATGTTTGAGAAGCTCCGGCCTAGTTGGGACAAGTCCCTCTCTTACTGGAGCTTTAAAAGGCCAAGCACAACCAAACATTCTTTTTCTGACAGGAAGAGGTCTTTCTGTCTCACCTAGTTTACGAAAGCTCATAGAAACTCTTGAGTTATCACTGATTTCACCAGGTCCAGTGTTGTGGTAACACGGTTCTAGAATGTCATACTCATTTAGCTTGTCAACCAGCTGCAATAGGTGGAAAAGGTGAATTTCGACCTATAAAGCAGAACAATGAATTGTTTGAATCAAGCATGACAGAATAACACCTCAACCCAAGCAATTTTATATAGTAAGTCTGCGCAAATCTCATTCATTGGGTTGTAGAACTTTCCATGGCATGAAGCAGTTACATTCTGAGCATGAAAAGGAATAATCAGAGACCAGCTGCTAATGTATTGGAGTGGAATAAATGTTTAAACAGAGATTAACATTTTGTTCGTTACGTATTCTTTGACTGGAATATCAGCGTTAGTGTCTATCACTGCATCTGTCACGCCATTTCCCACCATGTAACCCTGTGCAATAGAACATAAAGAGTCTACAGCCTAGACAACTAGTTAAAATCTTGAAAGATGTATAACTTAAGCATGGACAGTTCAATGAAATTAGCGGCCTAAAGCCAATCGTTAAGTAAATGTCTCAAGTATACTGAATAAAATCAGTATAGCATGTGTTCCACGTGTATCTCAAAACTATTGAACACTGTTTTAAACTTGTGAAAATAGAACAAACACAAACAAGAGTAGTCAGCCCTGACCTTAAAAGTTGATGGCGGGCTTTATTCCAGCGTCAATACCTAAAAAAGCAGAAGGTTAGTTTGTTTATCCTCCCCCCACCAATCAATACATGTTCATTTATGATCGAGATTACCTTTTACTACTTCAGAAGCCAGAGTTGGCACATATACTCCAGCATAAGACTCTCCAGCTATGTAGAATGAGTTCGCGAGGAACTCCAAGTAGATCTCAAACCACTAGCAAGACCATCATTTAGTAGAACAATAAATGAGTTAACACATAACTAGCGTAAAACTAGTAAACGTTAACTGTCAAACTGAGTTTATGTAATGTTACCTTGAGGAGAAACTAGTGGGTATCGGATGCAGTCTTTGTATCTCCTGTTTCGTAGTCAGATTTATTTTTCAAGTAAGTTAATCCAACACCAACAGGAGACTCCAGATGGAAACCTGAAAGAATCAAATCATAATGAGTGCCTAATGAACTTGCAAGCATATGATCAAAGTAGAATTAACACGAATATTAACCTTGGATCAACTGTATGGATTGGTATGTAGAATACGCAGGCTACCATTTGTCTTTCCCAACTCAAAATTAAAAGGTCCTGCAGTGTATAGAACACGAGAATCAACTGTTACATGAATTGTTAATATTATTTCTTTACAAAATACATGCATTTGTAAAAGAATCAAGCTGTTTATCTGATTGAGTATATCGATTAGAGTATTATTATCTACTTCTTTCTATTTTTATAACTTTTTCAGTTCAGAAAATGAGTCTTGACTACCAAACGACTATTACGTTAGTATAGCCAAAAGCCTGCTCCTAACATACAACCACAAGTACAACAAATGGCAAAAGACAACATAAATTTCATAAGTGAAGTCCGCAGAGAGCAGAGTATACAAAAGTGATAAAATTAGTTCATGAAATCATAATCCGTCCAATCCAATCAAATTTGGGCTGACTATTGTCCTATTCATTTATTAGTTCAATCTATTTTAATCCATCAAAGTTTGGACTGATTACTGCCACATTCATTTATTAGTTCAATCCATCAAAGTTTGGGGTGATAGTTACCCTCGATGATCTATGACGAATCTAGTCAAAATATTTTAACCCATCCAAATTCAACTCAACCCGTAAGCAGAATTAGAGTTGTTACCATGCTCATAGACAAATCTACCCAAGCTTGAGCAGCCAGGTCCACATTAAGCCAAAGAACAACTGGATCCTGTGATGGATTTCTTTCAGATTCAACAAAGTAGTAATACAAATTCTTGCCATGACTTTCATCTATATTAACATACCTGAAAAAACATTTCAAGAAATATACGAAAAAGTAGAAAAATCAAGATAAAGTTTACATTTTTTCTCAAAAAGAACACAAACCAGCATAATGTTTGGACTGAAAAGTGTCATTGAAACCAGGGAGTTGAGTTACCAGTACACTTTCAGGTTCCCCTTCTGTCACCAAAAATAAAAATGCCAAGAATGTTAACACTATATTATACTCTAAAAAAATGATTTTTCTTGCCATGTTTGGTATATCAATTATGAACTTATGATTTAGATTTTTGTAATACTTGACGGAGAAAATAACCCCCCCAAAAAATCCTTATATTTAGGATATTTTATCAACTTATGTACTTAGATTTTTGAAATGTTTCACTGAGAAAATTACAAAGTAAAAGTCTTTTAGTATCTGAATTATTAGATATTCATCCTCCTTATATTATGCATGTCAGTTGCGTTCTGAATACATGTATCTGAAAGCGTCAAGTATTTGATGTCTGAATTGTGGTAGAAATAGTAATATTGAAAACTAAGATGAAGGGAAGTAATTTGCGTTGGTCCTTTAAATTTGTTAAAATGATCTCTTATATTTGAGAATAGGTTCAAAATAATTTCTTAATTATAAAATTAATAGTTTTAATCCTTTAAATTTATCATAAATCAACAAAAATTACACGATACAAAATAGTCTCTCAAAATTCTGAAGATGCCCTCTGGATGAGGTTAAATATAAGTCTGGAGATGAATCAAGAATACTGGAGTGAAATTAATATGAGCATGTCTCAACGGTCACAAGGTACATTGGGTAACATACAAATAATAATTATTTATTGCATACTGAAATTCTGCTGAATTGTTCACATCTTTCTCTCTGCATAACTCCGGATTTCAGTTTCAACTTTAAACATTCTGTAATTCCGTTGAAAGCATAAAGTGAAGCTGAGAATTTCCTCTCGTAATTCATCCTTCTCCCTTTTATTCTTCTATTAAGAGGCAGAGGGGAAAAGAAAAATATCAGAAATAATTGGACTAAAACTCATATTTTCTCGCCGGCTAGCCAGCGGGAGTAGAACGCCAACGCCTCTTGTGGTTTGTACTCTGGCACGGTGTGTCCAGATCCCTGAAGATTTCGGAAATCAATCGATTAAATCAAAGAAAGAAAAATAGAAAAATGAAAAATTTCTTGATATGAACATATACCTTAACTGTCAGAAAAGTGAGGTTCTTGTCATAACCTTGTAGGTAACTGCAGAAAAGATTTAAGCATTTAAAATGGATTTTACAGGATTCCAACACATTAGGGAAGTTAAACATGAACAGGATTTAGAAGGTGAAAACGCAAACATACCCTGCAACTTGATTGTTCACATACCAAGCCCTCCATTCATCCACGACCGTATATCCAAGTGAACTTGTCCATTTTTGTGAACCAGTGAATGGTACACACATATCGTGATCCCCACTGCGAGAAACAAAAAAATGAACATAATCGTTTTGATTATAGCATAAAAAGTATGTGTTGATCCCAATAAATGCACAGAGACAACTAGTTTACTCTGTAGGTGTTTTACATATAATAGAGAAAAATTAGACTCTTAAGTGATCTATTGAACCTGAATATGATTGCCCGATATCCCCGAGCTGTGAGACTTTTGTGATACGGAATCATGCTTCCAGAATCATGAGTTAGATTTATTTTGTTTGTGCATAGCTCCCAGGGACCTATCGACGTAGCCTGTTGTACCATAGGATTAAACCATAACTCACCAAAACTATTTTTTTGTTCACGTGGTTGAGTAAAGGTAAATCATCATCTTTAAAGCTAGTATAAGATGAGAAAATTGTATCTTACTGGTTCCGCATGAATTGCTTTACGAACATCTGCATCGTTGAGCCATGCAGTAGCAACACGATCATCCTGCATATTTCATTTCAGATTATGCGTCTGTTGAAGATTGAACTTCCATGATGCTAAAAGAGTTATAAGGAAATCTACTCCATTAAAGAGGTCAGAATAGGATAAATTGAGCCTGAAAGAACATAAAATTTACAACAGTTGGACGGTAGAATAAGTGGATAAGAATGCTTAAAGGAAACAAATACGTTGGAAAGCAAAGCAGGAAGCATAGCTAGATCAATGGACAGTTAGAAAACAAACGAAAGGAAAGAAAAAATAAATCAAGATTGACTTACAGTGCAAGGGACTTCTTCATCTTTGAGGATCTCCGGCCAAGTTGGGACATGTCCTGCTCTTACTGGAGCTTTAAAAGGCCATGCACGGCCAAACATTCTTTTTCTGACGGGAAGAGGCCTTTCTGTCTCTCCTAGTTTACGAAAGCTCATAGGCAATCTTGAGTTACCAAGGGTTATTATACTAGATACTTTGCTGTGGTAACACGGTTCTAGAGTGTTATAGATGTTTATATCTTCAACTATCTGCAATAGGTGAAAAAGTGAATTTGTGTCAATAAAGCACAACAATGAATTGCAGTCTTGACAAAACGTATCAAGTATGACAAATAACACCTTACCTGATCAATTTTACTAAGCAGCTCTGAACAATTTTTATTCGGTGGCTTGTAGAAATTTCCTTCGCATGTAGCATTAACTTCCTGCGCATGAAAAAGAATAAACAAAGAAGCACTGGTTATGTTTTTGCTGATATATTGGAGTGGTTGATGTATACACAAAGCAACATTCGTTTTGTAACATCTTTTTTGGCAGATTAGAATTGATCGCTATCTCCTGGCAATTTCATCTATGTTTGCTAAACCTACTCATATATACCAGAAGATAGTACGGCTCCAATTTGTGTTTATGCTACAATGATTTGGAACTTGCGTGTCCCAATTAAAAGCATTAGAGGCTTCAAGCACTATAAAATTAAACAAGACGAAGCAATACCTGGTATAATTCATCTGAAATGAGGCCCATACCATGTTGAAATGGAACAAGAGCATTACCGTCTATTACGTCATCTGTCACGCCATTTCCCACCATGTAACCCTGTGCAATTGAACATAAAGAGTTTACAGCCCAGACAACTTGTTAACACGTGAAAATCTTGAAATGTATATACCTTTAAGTTGATAGCAGGTTTTACTCCAGCATCAATACCTAAAAGACATAAGCAGAAGAAGGTTAGTCTGTTTAGCCCACCACACCAACTAATACATGTTCATTTAAGATCCAGATTACCTTTTGCTACTTCATAAGCCAGAGTTGGCACGTATATTCCAGCATAAGACTCTCCAGTTATGTAAAATGGGTTCTTGAGGTACTCCGGGTAGATCTCAAACCACTAGAAAGAGCATCATTTAAATTAGTAGTACGACAAAATAAGTTAGGACATAGCTAGCGTAAAACTAGAAAATTTATGTAATGTTACCTTGAGAAGAAACGAATGGCTATCATATGCAGTTTGTAAATCTCCTGTCACGTAGTCAGATTTATTTCCTGAATAAGACAATCCAACACCAACAGGAGAGTCCAGATATATTACACTGGAAACCTGGAAGAATCAAATCATAATGAGTGGCTAATGAAACGCAAGCATGTGATCAAGTCGAATTAACACAAATAGTAACCTTAGACCAACTGTATGGATTGATCTGCAGAGAAGGAAGGCTACCACTTGGATTTCCCAACTCAAAATTAAAAGGCCCTGCAATGTAAAAAAATACCTTTGTGATCAACTACATTTCCAATTAATATCTTTTACTTTTAACCATCCCCACATTAGCACAGTTCAGGGAACGGTCTCACCCTGGCCCAAGGGGTGTGACGGAGAGAGTCTACTCTAATACAAACATTAGCATCAACTTCCATAATAAGTGGAACTACTAATAAGGGATGTTATCAACAACAACATGTTAAAATACACCGATAATGTAAAGATTCTCTATGCTAAAGATTAAAACAAACGCGCTATTAGTCCCTCATTCTAAGCTTGCAACTATAGTAACAATAGTTGTAAAAAAAAACTGAACTTTTTTACTGATAAAGGGGGTTTCTGATGTAAAATTAGCTTTTGGGCCTAACTCGCTAGCTCAAAGGGAGGACGATTGCTCAAAGTTGAATTAGAGTTGTCACCATGCTCATAGACAAATCCATCAAAGCTTGAACAGCCAGGTCCACCGTTAAGCCAAAGAACAACTGGATCCTCTGATGGGTTTCCTTCAGATTCAACAAAGTAGTAATACAATTTCTTGCCATGACTTTCATCTATATTAACATACCTGAAACCCCATTTCAACAAACACTCAGAAAAGCACAAAAATCATAATAAAGTTTAGATCTTTTTCTCAAAAAACACAAAAAGAATACAAACCCGCCATAGTGTTTAGACTTAAAATTGCCATTGAAGCCAGGGATTTGAGTTATCAGTGCACTCTCAGGCGCCCCTTCTGTTACCAAAACCAAAAATGCCAAGAATGTTAACACTATATTATAGTGTAAAATAATATTTTTTCTTGCCATGTTTGGTTTGTCAAGATTCTGAATTTCTTTGATGGGTATTTATAGTTTGAGAAAATAATTACGCATCAGACTAATAACAAGTCTATTATTTTTTTGCTTACAAGGCAAGACCCCAAGAAAGTGACAGAAGATAAGGTTTTCAAAATACAGTAAATTAGTTATTATACTTCAGTGATCTTTTACTCCAAATAGGTATCACTGAAAAACAATTCAAATCTTACCAAAAAATAATATAATAATTGAACTCGTTTAATTAATGGTATCAATTTTTTAGATATTGTTGTTGTTGAGATATTTATGTGATTCTGTATGGTTTGCTATATATTATTAGATTCTGAGTATAGCATTGAGGTTTGTCCCGTTTCATTAGAATTTGCCTAAACTCAGTTGGACTCTACTCCATATTGACAAGGTTCGAGATTTGGCGACAATTCTGGCCCACATTAATAAGGTCCAGAGTTTGCCTAAACTTAGTTGAACTCTAGCCTACATCAACAAGATTGACACAAAAGTGGCTCTAATGTCATCTGTAACGACCCACCCCGCTAGTGATATTGTTCGTTTTGGGTCTGGGCTCGCACCGCTTTAAAACATGTTACTAAATGAGACTTATTTACTTATATACCCAACATCTATCTCATATTTTGCTGAGACTTTTTATCTTAAGAAGGGTTGTTACAATATGATTGAAATATGTGAAAAGGAGATGTGAAGACGTTCCAAATTTATTGTATTCGAGTCAAAAAATTTTTGAAAATAACCTATTTATCTTTATAAAGAAGAGTAAAATTTATTATATTTTGTCCTTCTAGATTTCATTAATGAAATTTCACTTTATATTATTGTTGTTTATATTTTTTGAAAAATCTTATGTCAATTTTAATATCACAAGTTTGTATATTTTGTCTCTAATTAAATTGCAATTATTGATGCTATATTTTGTTTTATGTACGATCCCTTTCTCATTTTGCTGTTTAGTTTATAATTTATTCAAAGTCTAATAAAGGGGTGACTGTACATACCACATCTAACTATTTTCTTTTTATACTTTATTGTAACAATTCCACTAATCAAAATATTTCAAAGTTAACTGACATATCAGCTTTTATAGTAGTTATGTCATGTATGAAGCATTATTATTCTCAAATTCATTTGAATCGAGAGTTTTTCAAAAAAAAATTATTTTTACGAAATTAGCATAAGATTATATATATATCACATTCTCTCTAAATCAAATTGAGAGACTAACACTAAATATTTTATTAGTAAAAATTCAATTTTGAGAAATAGAGCAATAAATAAAATTTTATCACATATCGAATAAATTTATTTAACTTAAAAAATAAATTTTTAGAGTGTCATAACAACCAAACACCTCAGCAGAATATACTTTTGTAGAAAAATATCACACATCACAAGTTATGTGCCACACCTATTTTAATATTAGTAATTAGAATTAATGACAATAACAAATCTTATCTTTCTATTACTTTTGTCTCTTGTTTTAGAGTTCAAATTGGAGAAAAATAATATACTCTCTCGGTTTCTTTTTAATTATCATAATTTTTATTTTTAAAATTAAATTATATAAATTTTTATTAATATTTTAAAATATATTTTTTATTATATTGTTATAAAAAAGATCACAAGAAATAATATATTTTTTTTATAATTTATGAATATTTAAATTTTATTTTAAATTTTTGAAAAGTCAAATACGATAACTAAAAAAAGGCAACGGAAATAATAAATCGTCTCACGCTGTAGGACCATCATAATGGGAGCCAAAAAGGAAATAAAAGTAATCACACCACCAACTACTTTGTCTAATCAATCCCCTTGATTATATTTTGTTAATCCAATTTAAAAACACGTATATATGTTTTTGTTTATGCTCAAATCCGAAATTTATCTTTTTTTAACTGATGGGAATTCAATTCCAGTGAAAATTTAAATAGTCAATTAATTTAATTATTAATACATAAAGTGGAAATTATTAAAATAGTTAAAGAAAGCACACAATAATAGAGAGTTTATGTATAAGTTACAAAATTAATAGTTTCATGTTTTCATATTTCTTTTCTTTGGTTGAGACTTGATTCTCGTGGCACCCTACCTGGTAGGTGGTCATGAAATTAGATGCTCCTTAAATTATGACACATTGATTAGTTTCTGGTAATAATACATTCACAGTTATTACCCAAAAGAAAATTTTATTTTATAATTTCTCTTTATTTCTCTTCTTCCTACCCTTCTTTTAAAAAAATAAAAAATAAAATAGTTCATACTTCATAATAATAGGCCCCACCTTGAGGACAAATGAATTGGAAGATTTTTTACCATAAAATAGTTGAACTTCAAAAAATGTCTTTAACCATAAAATTTTGAAAAAAACAGAAAAATTCGACTTGAAGTTGAATTCTGGAATTTAAAAAATATAAAAAAAAAGTTTTACTTTTTAAAATTTTAAATTATTTATAAAAATTTAAAAATAATTTTAATTTATATTTATATCCAAATATAACTTTAATTTTTAATTATTTTTTTTTTACTTTCAAAATAAAAACTAGTTTTTACAAATATTTATAATTTTTATAGCCAAACGCCTACTTAATTGATTACGAGTAGCACTAGCTGTTGGATCAAGCCGTCATAGTCGGTCCCCATTGGCATCGCTTTTGCCCTATCACTTCATGGTAACAGCGCACTATGTAAGGTAAATAAAATTGTACAAAAATAGAATTGATAAATAAATAAAGTAAAATAAATGTTATTGATTTATTGTTATTGGATTATTAAGTTAATAAATTGTTAATGATTTTTTATATAGAAAAATTATTGGATGCTCAATTTGATTTCGATTTTTAGTATTGATTTATTGGGTAAAATGATAACCCATTAAGATTAATAATTTACTACTTTATTCCTCTCCAGACTCCACTTGTGAGATTTTACTAGATATGTTGTTGTTGTTATCCCTTCTCAAATATTAATAATTTAATCTTACGTGACACTATATTGATAAGCATAAGTCATGTATTTGTTTGACTTCCAATATATAAGCATTTTGTCAAGGAAGTAAATTAGAATATGTGTCATATATTGCATATTGTTAAATGTAGTAGGTTGTCAATAAATATTTTGTCCACTTCTGATTGATTTCCTCGTCATATTACAATGTTCATTTGAGGGTTGATGTTGTGTA
The DNA here is from genome assembly GCA_000787875.1 of Solanum virginianum. NCBI lineage: Eukaryota > Viridiplantae > Streptophyta > Magnoliopsida > Solanales > Solanaceae > Solanum > Solanum virginianum. The sequence continues at coordinate 152,529 of DF357214.1, read as the reverse complement.
TTTATAACGCCTATTTTATTAAATTAGACAAGCTTTCTAAAATTAGATAAATAGATATGTTCATCATTTTTATAATTCCTAATATGTCTCTCTCTAGTTTTAAAAAATATTCTATCATTTACAATTGATTTGCTTGTTTCACTGTATTTCATTGTTTCGTTGTATCGCGTTAAATTGTTAGAGAAGTCATATTTTATTTTATAAATATTATTTAATTGCACAAATCAAAAATCGAACCGTAAAGGACCCAAATCGATAAATCAAAAATTGATTAAAAAAATATCTACTAAAAAAGAATGAAAAATCATTTGAGTGTATACTTTTTAAAAAGTAATTATTAATTTTAGAATTGCAAACAACAATATACCTAGTGAAATCTCACAAGTGGGATCCGGGGATTAATTTTAGAATTATTCTTTATTATTTATAGCAATACATAATATATTACGAAAATTTTTTACTTGTACTAAAAGTAAATTATGCATGAAATATAATTGTATTATAAGTGTTTAAAAATATATTATGCTTATTTGATAAAATTTTTGAGATAATATATACTAAAACATGTGAGAATATATTATCCATCAATATAATTTGTATTATATATGTCTTACAAATAGTTCACCACAATATTAAAATCGTACTCTAATATAACATATTTATGTAAGTTTTTCAAAGATTGGATTGGTCCCATGTAAGTGTGACAATTGGGTAAATTGAGTCAAATTTGGATGAATCATAATAGGTAGGTCAAGACCCAACCCAATCTGAATTTGCTTAGGTAAAAATGGATTGAGTAAATGGTTTACAAAACGGGTCAATACCAAACTCAATCTAATTTTTACATATTTTATTTGTTCTTTTATAATATTTTAGTATTTAATAAAATTATATTTTTCTTTATTATGATTATGTATATCATATTAAATTAAAAAAGAATAAAAAATATTTTAATAAAAGTTTTCTCAAGTCAACTTGGGTAGCATATCATTCCAATTTTTAATAAATTAAATAAATTGCGTTGAAATAGATTGAATTGATATATAATATGAATTGAACGAATTGAGTTTGATGTTGCCACCCCAACCACGTGCTTCAATATTAATACAAACGAACAAAAGAAATGGTCCAAGGAATCAATGCTCCAACAGAATAACAAAGACATCTCTGATAGTACAATACAAATTCACGTGAATTTAATAATTTTAACGCGAATCATATATTTATACATAAAAAATTTATCAAAATTAAAGTAAATATTAGATAACAAATTTACAACAACAATAACATACCTAGTGAAATTCCACAAATGGGGTCTGCGGAGGATAAAATGTACTAGAGAGGTTGTTTCCTGAGAATCCCCATCTCAAAACCCATAAACAGAAAGGA
>DF357214.1:127564-146338 GCA_000787875.1 Solanum virginianum | reverse complement strand
CTGTGGAGCATGAGAAGTAGTGACGGCTTGTTCCCAGTTAAAGTCATAGTAACAGAGTTTGTACCAGAAAAGAGAAAGCTTGGAAACAGATTTCATGCACCAAGGTGCCGAAGGTTTTATGACATGTCCTGTTAATAAATATAAGAAAAACTATGACAAAAAGGAGCAAAAGGTTCTTTCTCCATTTCATCTTTCACATTGAACTATCGTGTACAAAAATAAATATTAGAAACAACTACTGCGAAATTAACTCTAGTTTGCAGATTCAAAGACCTCCTCTAGTTATTCTGCAGTGTAATATGTTATCGCGACTCATAGACTTAGCACGCTAGTGCTGCTCCATTTGAAATCTGAATGATTGAGAATAAAACTGACAAATTCTGAAGTGGATGAGTTTTAGCCTCATAGATATTCCCTCATCATAGAAACATTAATTTCAAGTCAAACATAACAGGTAGAATGCAATCATTCAGAAGGATATCAAAAATTTCTAGCTGATCGATAGCTTCAGTTGCATGTTCATCCCCACTTGGAGCAATCCTAGCTTGACGCTCCTTCTTCTCATACACAATGGGATTGGCATTTATCAATTCAGAAACCATTTTCAAGTCCGACCTTGGCAAGATTCACCTGTCAGTTATGATGTCCATCAAGATCATACAAAGCCTACTTCTGAGTTAAAGAACTTTCTTTGCAATAAAAATTAATAAACTTCAAACTTCTGGTACACGCATCGAAGTCCAACTAATTTGCGCATTGCAAGGTGCATTTCTAGGGGCGGCGCTCCCAACATGATTTTTTCCATTCGAAGCTCGATTCAAGCTCTCCGATTAAGGGTGAAGAGGGCCTAACCATCCCACCACAAAACAAATTTTTTCCCAAGTAAAATGCATTTCCCAACACAATTTCAGAAAGACAATATTTCAAGTTTTAACTACAAAATTTACAGCCAAACGGGAGCTTAAATTCAACAAAATAATAGTTATCCAGAACTTTTTGTTTGAACAAACTCATATATTGATACATAAACTAGAAATAGACGCTTACTTATCCAAAACCTATGTGAAAAATACAACAAAATCATAAATTTTTTCCGAGCCGTCGGAATTTTCCCAGAAAGAATCATGATAAGCATAACAAATCTAAGATAAAAAATCACAAATTCAATACGAAAAACAACAGAAAGTATATGCTTTTTAAATTGAATACTTACAACTTCGATTTCCAATCTGAAGAATCGGATGTTGGCGGGGAAGGAAATTTCCTAAATCTTGGGCCCTTTTACGTCTAATTTTTTTTTCTGGATTTAGTTATTATCTTTATTCTTCAACTACCTTCCTTGAAATGGACCATATAATTAAAAGTTTTATATTTGTAATGGCCTAAAAATATATTACTCCTGTTTCTTATTATCACATACAATTTAAATAAAAAAGGGAAATGTTTAAATTGTTTTGTTTTTTCAAATATAATAAATTATACTCTCTCTCCCATTTTATGTGACACTTTTTTCTTTTTGATCCATCTCAAACAGAATATCACTTTACTCAAATTGGAAACAGTTTACCTATAAAATTTCCTTTTTACCCTTTAGCTACACAAATATTTAAAAATAATTCTAGATCACAAGTTTTAAAAGTTCTTTTTCTTCAATAATGTGTCAAGTCAAAGGGTGCCACATAAAATGAGACGGAATGGGTAATGACTTATACCTAATGTTTTAGTTCCCACTTCAAAATAACTTTAAATATGTGATGTTGTGAGCTTTTAAGTGAAATATCTAACTTTTAGATAAATGTGCATAAATTTTAGCTTCGCTTTGTGGGATTATATTGGTATGACATTGTACATATCATACAAAACTCTAGATATTTTATCAAAAGTTAAAATTGGTTCGACTTAATACATGTTTGAATTTTTTTTTCTTGTATATGTACATAAAGAGATCAATTTTCATGAAATCCTTTTCGTTATTTACACATTTGTTTAAGAAAAGGCAAACAAGAAAATAAATTTATCAGTATATAGACAATTATAAAAATCAAGTATCTCTAGAGGACATAAGTAACAAAAAATTCAAGAAAAATATTAAATCAAACAGACGAGGCTCCTCTCCATTTTCCTTGATGGATGATACATGACATAAGATAGATTTGATGACTAAGATTTAATTGATGGTCTAACTTATGCCGTCAGTCATCAATATATGAACTTGGGGAAAATGGAGAGAAGCCTCCTCCAAATCAAACGTTAATAATAATAGAAAACTTGAAATCTAATCTACGTGAATTTAAAGACCATAGGTAATATATTTCGATCTGTGAGTTGAGGCTTTCCTTTTCCGAACATTCACAGAATCTCATGCCAGGTAATATATTTCGATCGGATATTAAAAAAGATTATTTAGGTCTTTTACATACAAATTCACTAGTAAACATATAAAACCCAAGGTATACTAAAGATCTCTTGCACAATACAAAAATAACTCTCTTAACTATATTCACAATATAAAGTTTTTTTTAAAGGAGAACTGCAATAGAACACTGTGACTACTTACAAAGCCATACACCCTAAGTTCTTCAAAATTTCAATCAAAACAAAGAACTTCAGAGAAGACAAAATCCAGCACACATGAAAATTTTCCCAATTATCTGTTGCTGTTGTCATCCATTGAACACTCAGAAGCGGTATCATCCAACGTTGAGGTTGAGATTGTGTCCATTGAGCTGGTATCACTATCTGAAGATGTACAAGTTTGGTCCTCCATTGGTTGTTTCAAGTGCCAATACATTATACTTGCTGTGAGCGTAAGTATCATCTTTTGATTGACCTGATTCAACACACACACACACACATTATATTACGATTTTACAGTATTAAAAGTAGGCAGTAGAGGACACAATGCATGCATAAATGGCCACTAGTATCAAGTTTCATTTGTTTCCTACGCAAAGTTGATTGACCATCCGTTAAATTAAGCCCAAATGTTATTTTACTTGTTTTAGTATTAGAGGCAGCCCTAAAAGCTAAAGGCATCACAGGTTTCTGAGTCTCCACAAAGACAGAATGCATCAAACCATTCATGCATGTTGAGCAAATGAATGATTACCTCAATCAGATCTTCGGGTAACAAAAATATTGAACATCCAAGTTTCCTTGCAATACTGATAATGTAGGTGGCGTTCATCTTCTTTTGCTCCTCTGCGTCAACAAAAAATTTCGTATTAATAAGTTTTATCTACTGACAATTATGAAAAACTTCGAATTGATGCTAGCAAGCAACTAAACTGAAAATCAGAACAATGTTGTTAAAAGGGATTTAATCATACTATTGCGACTCAAGCAACTAAACTGAAAATCAGAACTGAAAGAAGGAGCCAATTTGAAGTCTAAATAAGATTACCAGTTTCTCCTTTTGTAACAAGACTCCAGTTAACAGCTCGAGGGTGTACAGCACTAAGCAGCTCAAGGAAAAAGATGCCATCTGACAAACTCTTATCCTGTAAATTAAACAGAGTCAGTTCTCTGTCTCGTGATAATGAGAGGTAAGAGTGTATGCTTGCCAAGTTGTGGGGTATTATTCAACTATACTAGTAACGCCTCATCCAACAACTGTATCAGAGTATCTGATCATAAATCATCTAATTAAACCAAAAACAGGTGTCCAATTGAAAATCAGAGACTGTAGAAGTTACAACTTTCTTTGCAAGATATATCAGGTAATTTTCCACTAGGAAAAAAGAAACTTGATTGCACATTTAGTCATCTAACTGAAACTTTGATAAGTTAGGGCTTACAAATCATATGTATACATGTATAGCCTGCCTAAGTAGTGCACATTAACATTATTTTCATGCCTTTTAATTACTGATGACAAAACATTTCAAAGCAAGGTTCCAAACATTGAAAATAGATGCTTTATGCACTCACCAACACACATACACACACAAAGCTAATAATGATCACATGCTTGCTAGAGAAGCCTCGCTTTATCAAAATAATCAATTGAAGGCCTACTCAAACTCTATTGTTCTGAATCTGAAAATGACTGATCTTTAGAAATTATACCTTAAAACTAGCCATGAGACTCTTGCTTCCTGAATTCCTTACTTTGCTATTGGACCACTCTAAGATATCTGCATCGGTGATTTCCTTCCCATTGGAATGAAATCTCAAATTCTTCAAGAGCTGAAGCATGTTACATCGCATTAACTGCCACAAGTAAGCTGAAATAGGGAACACAGAATGTTGGTCCAAAACAGTTATGAGTTAAACAACCCCTCCCTCTCGATGAAAACCAAAAAAGCATGTTGACATTACAGATATGAATAAATTTAAGGAAACAAAAAGAAGAAGAATAAAGGATGACAACACTTACCCAATATTAATTTCTTATTTCCCTGTACAATGTCATTACCAGCAATATTCACAAGAGAAAACTTCAGTTGCTTCCCGATCTTCACAACTTGGTTGCAGTTTTCTACTTTTCTGAATGGCATCTTAATTGGAGGCTTAGTAGCAATTTTCCAATTAACAATTCCAGGAGACACCTTGTCAAGTGTCTCTAAAAGCAACCATCTGGAAAGACACAAATACTCATTAGATTGAAATAATTAAACTTGGTCACATGCAGTCTCGTAGAAGTGGTATTTGCATGATTACTAATCATTTTCATGAAATCAGATTAGATACATAAATGCCATTGCATGAAAACTTAGATCACAACAGAGTTCAAATTATTTAGTTTAACTTAGTCAGGAAATTTGTATTAACATCAAATAAGCCCACTGCCTCGGGGAAAGTTTGCAGCACTAGGTAACCAAGGTAGCACTCACCCATTTCTGAGATCTTCAAAAACATTGTCTATGTAAGATGAATTTCCCAGACTATTGATCCAAAAGCGGAAAGCTCTCTCTTCCCTGGACATCTGAGCTTCATCTGGTGAAACCTCCAGAAAGGATATTTGCTTTGTTTGAGTTGATAGCCCATTCCTATTGATAAGAGGTTTATTGTCAATTCAAGATTGAAACAAGTAATCAAATAACTAAATTTTACAGTTAAATATCCCCATGAAATGTGTGGGACTAATTTTACCACACTTGCTATGAAGTTATAACCTCTCAAACTTGTCTAGCTGAATTGGCTAGTCATATAATTGGTCATTCTATCATAGAAGTGTGGCAAAGGAACAAAATTGTTTATTCAAGTCACTCTACTGGCATTCAGTATGGTAAGAAAGAAACAAGGTAAGCACCAAGACACACTGTTTTAGAAGAACGAGATAAAATATACATATTAACATGGTCCATAAGTTGCACATGTTCTATCTATATTGCTAATCAAAAAGCATATTAACTTACCAAAACCTTGTCCGACAACAGCTGAAATTCTTAGACTACCTAAGTCTTAATCAGCTACTTCTTCTCATAAAAGTTCCATACACAAGAAAACTTAAAACAGAAACAGTCAGCAAGCTCACACGTTGAACTCAAAGAAACACTAGCTTCTTACCTGTGCTGAAAGATATGCGCCACAAATGCAAGGTTAAGATTTGGAGAGCCTTCCACAATATCTTTTGCAGTTAAGTATCTTTTGCATCCCATCCTATCTGCGTGTTCCAAAACCAACTTTGCTCTTTCTAAATGTTCTTTCACAGTGAGTGTTTTAGGATTAATGTACTCCGGGGCAAGAACATTTAAGAGGTGCGCATAAGCTTCTGCGTCCTACAAAAGAAAATGAATGCCTTAAGAGCCAGCATTATACACTCAGAAGGGACAAAGAAACTATACGGAAGGGAAGAAGAGAAAAGCTCTTTTCTTTTGTTTCTGGGGTAGAAGGACAAGAAAGTCTTCCACCACTAATTATATAAGAATGAATAGCCCATTTAAGGACTCTCAACACTTAGACATCCTTAAATTATGTTAACTGTCTGATCTTTTTTTATTCTTTCAATGGATAACTTATTTCGAATTGCTGGGAATTGGACGAAAAAAAAAAAGCTTCACAGTCACCCTCTCTCTGAGAGGAAAAGATTATCTTTAAAAACCAAGGGAAAAATGTCGCAGATACTAAAAATTTGCATGCATAGTCCAACTAATTTTTATCTACCTTTATGTCAGATGAGAAGTTTGTCACAATTTTCTCGTATTTAGCTTTCTTCAATTGAAAATTCATCCATCTAAGCAATATTTTTTCTGGAGGTAGACTCATCAGCTCCTCTGCATCCTGACATCACAGATTTAAAATAATCAAGTATCGAACAAATGTTTTGCCGCAAGTTGTTAAAATAATGAAACATTGATGACTGTGTATGTTTACCTTGTTATCATCAACTAACTCCAATAGCTGAGGTGTTTTCTTTAAGTTGAGGTCTGCTAATAGTTGAATCTGGAATAGCAGGAAAGAAAATTAATGTCATGAAAAAGTTTTGGTATTGATTTCAATTCCTGCGAGCTAAAATGTAGGCTGGTGATTTTTTATACCTTGATGCTGATTCCTTCATCTTGTGGGCAAATTTTTCATACTAAAGTTGCCTCATTATTTCAAAGTTTAAAAATTCACTAAAATGATTCAGTATGCACACATTTAATTACCTTAATAATTTGAGATATCACTCCAAGAACAAGATGCCTCTGGAGACCGATAAGAAAGAGAAAGTATTAGAACAGTACGTAACACTGCAGAAACTGAAGTTGGATAAAAGATGCCAGCCATAAGACCTCACAGGCAAAGAAATTCATGCTGATAAAAGTAAGCTTATGAATATATCTTGATGAATACTAAAAGCACGGAACATATCTTTGAATAACAATTAGACCATGATATTGCACAGAAGAAGCATAGGATGGATGACAAAAATAGATATAATCCAGCCACAGGACCACAGAACAAGATAATGTCGATGCGGCAGGGATAAAGACACATGATTGAGTCATATCACTGAACATGCAAGATAAATTTGACATTACCCCTCAAACAAAAGTTTCAGGATTATGTATACGTTCGCTCGCATTCAAGTGAAAAGAGAAAGGCAATTCAGCTGATATTAAATAATGGTGCTCAAAGCCAAGGGGAGAAGATATAGCTATTTAGACTGGGACATGGTTTTATGAGTAAGGCATGCAGAAACCAAGTTTAGAAACCCACAACTGACCATCTCATCACGTAACAGAGTCAACTAAGATGTCGCCGAATTGTGTCCTAAATTTATAGGACAAATCCATTGGAGAACAGGTTGCTAATGTGAAAAGGATACATACCCTTCCTTCAATAAAGTCCTGAGTGCCAATATTCACTAGAGTACATCCAATTGCCTTAGCAGAATTGAGGCACAAGGTATGATTTTCATTCCTTTCCCATGGATTCAGCATTCTCTTCATGTTTATAGCCCGTTCATCAATTGTTCCAGGTACAGCCACATTGATAAGTTTGCTGCAGCAAAAGGACTATACTATTAACAAGCTATTCAAAGAAGTTTTACATACTTGAGGTATATTAATAGACAAAGTGAAAGATTTGATGCTCACCAAATAAGAACTCCATCCTTGGAAATCTCAAAGAGATCATTAGTTAAAGGATCAATAGGAAGATATTTCTTCAAAAATTCATCATCCGCAAGATAGCTGTTAATGTGCGCAACATATGATGCCTTTTCAGATTCACTAATCGTGTGGAGTAATGTAGAAGTTGCTGACTTGACAAAAGCTGATGAACTCTTTGCAGTATTTCCCATCCTTGCAGCAGCATGTGCTTGGATTTTCAAATAAACCTGTCATGAGTTCAACAATTCTTGTGTTCTTAGATAAATCAAACCAACAAATTCTTGACGAGTATGTTCTAACAAAGTTTACAGATAGGATAGAACTACTGCAACCAAATGCTCATAGGATACTATGAATGCATTTGGAATCAAAATTGCAAGGTGTGAAGGAATATAGTTGTGGGAGATTAGAAGGTCCTCCTTAATCTAATTCTTCACTTCTTTTTTCATCTTCCTCTTCCTAGCTTTTAAAAAAAAAAATTCATAACTTCTAAATTTACAAGGAGTATCATCTTAAGAGCATGGACACACAAAATCATTTGAAAATAATGAAAGCTTAAAATTCTTTCTTTCTGTGCTGAGAGAATTATAAGAAACTTCAACAAAATAACTTAAATGACAAAATCTCTTGCCAAAGATCATAGACTGAATCAACTTATGGACTCTCAATTCTTTTTCCTTTTTTCCTTTGTTTTGATAGTTTGGAAGTGAAAGAAGCTCTATCTGGAGGTACAATATAAGGTTCTATAAACAAGGTAATTCCAAACAACAAAATATATCAAATCAAGTTCACACTTGAATTCACCTTCGTAGAGGTTCCAGACGGTCTCTACAGCTTCTAACAAGAAAAACTATCTAGTACCCTCTTCAAATTTGAAAATGCAAAGTATCCGACTACCAACATTTACTAAATGAGATCGTGTGTTACCTGAAGAAATAGCTCGAAATCAACATCTTCTTCCAAATTTTTGTAGGAATCTCTCAGAAACGACTCTCTTTCCTGCTCTGTTAGATTCTCCCCAAAGTGTTTTATTCTCGCCATTTTAGATGGCAAGTCTGCGAGCATCAGACCTCCATTTTCTCTCTTCATCGCATTGAACTGCAAATTACAAAAATCCGCTTCGCAATTAATAGATGAAATCAATAAACTAGCATCGATCCAACATTTGTTTAAATCGCTTATATCCTCAAAAATTCATTACACATTAAATCAATCAAACAACTTGGCATCTATCCAAATTTTGTTGTAATCGCTAGGTAAATCGTCAAAATCATCATTCATTCTGCTTAGATAAACTCACATAACCAGACTTTTTTAATCAAACTGAAAATCGAAAACTTACGTGAGATTTCAAGCGGCGAAGTTCGACCTGAGTGAACTGACTCTGCAGCCATGGATCGGATACAAAAACACCTACATATCCAGCCATTGATTGAAGATTTTTGTGAGAATTGGGAGGAGATGTTTCTCTGAGAAAGCAAAGAGAGTGAGAGAAGCATATGATTTGAGAATGGAAGAGAGGCCTAATAGTACAGTGAAGACTGGGGACACAAGAGAAGCTGTCAGTATTCAAAAGTGGTTCTCAACAAAAATTCAAATTATGACCATTTTATCCCTTTTTAACCGCTACCCTTATATTAACATTAAATAATATAATAAAGTTACTTAAACTTACATTGTTTGAAAATGCAATATGAAATCAACATCTAGATATTTGAAAGCATTATTTCAAATTCTAAATTCTCTAAAAAGTATGACTTAGGATTTCAATTGTTTTAAAAATGTAAAATTTGTCTAATAAAATTATATTTTGTTAAAAAATTTTCATTAGCGTGAAGAGATAGTTCATATCATATGAAAGGATTATATAAAGGAATAATAATTAGTAAAGGATTGTATTAAAGACTAATAGTTATTAAAAGATCATATTAAAGAATAATAGCTATTCCTATTGTTGACTAATGAACTTTTATAAAATTATATGTATTTAAAAGTTTGTTATTACAAACATTTATTTATAAAAAGAACATACATATATATGTGTCACCTTAGGATATTCTGATATCTTATTTATGAACTATGATTTTATTTGATAAGATAGTATCAAAATTGGAGAAATTTTGGTAGTCTTGGGGATGGAATTTTTATGTTTATGAGAAAAAATACATCCTAAAATATTAATTGCATGTCCAAACGAGTCTTGAGTAATGATATTGCACAGGTGTGATTATTAAAGTTTACAGTGAATTAGTAAGTATTCCTTCATTTTTAATCAGATGTTTTACATTTCAGTTTTGGTCCCAGAGTATGGATTTGCTGAAGAGGAATTTACCTTCGAAGTGAGACTTTTCAACACAAATTCAAATTAATAAAATCATACAAATTTTTTTTAAAAATTCAAAAAATGTATATATATTCATCTCACTCTAGATCAACGTAGATAAAATAAAGAATCCATGTAGCTCCAGTTAACTCTTGCAAGAATACAATGTTGTTTTGTTTACGATATAGTTATATGAGGTTATAAATTACAATGCAAAAGTTATTTATATGACGAACAATAATATTGCATAGATTGTTGGTAGATTTTTTATTTGTCTTCTTATTCATAATCGTTGAAATTTGCTCCTTTAACTTTTGCATGACACTTGATTATGTCGGTCTTAACATGATAATTACCAGATTGTTATGTAAATAACAAACAATACATGAGTTTCTTATGCTTCAATAAAACAACCCCTAATTTAATGGGCTCCGTTTACACTTATTTCATTTTCACCTTGCTTCACTTTGATATTTAGATATGCCTTACTTGCTGTAAAAATCAAGGTTTATATTCTGACCAGAAATGGACCTACTTACCTACTTCACATTTTCTTCAGAATTACATCCCTTTCTATCAAATAATTTCAAAGGCATGTATCAAATAAGATCGATAATTACATCTCTGAAATAATTATTATTAATTGAGTGAAAACCAACTGGATTATAGGCTATAGACATAAATTTTCTAAATTGATTTTTTATTTGTTGAAGTCTGTTCCGATTTTGTAGAAGTAATTTAGGCCAAACCAATAATGTATAGTCCATTAATTTGGTGTGGCTTTTTCTTAAAATATCAACTCAATCTGATGTTGTAGAAGTCTGTATAACAAAAGGTGTTTATTTGGGGTTTTTTTTTTTATCATAAATCTAACAGATTTATAAAAAAGAAAGTATTAAATTTAACTACGACCCTTATGTGGCTAACAAAATCCTCGATTATTATCTTCTTTGTTAGTTCAAAAGAAAGAAATTCATAAAATCTAACACCATTTTCTTCATTTTCTCCAGTAAAATTTACTATTTTCTCGTTACTAAAATATTATTCCACTGACCGAATAAAAAAATTATGTTTTAATCAAGAAAGAGTAAATTTTGTTTTTAAAAAAAAGTAGAGACAATGATATTAGATTTTATGAAGTTTTTCTTTGAAGCTAACAAAGAAGACAACAATGGTGAATTTTGTAAGCTCGTGGAGTCCTCAACTAAATTTTTCACTTTTTTAGAGATAAAATCTATTAAGTTTAGAATAAAGGACCAAAATGAATATCTTTTATTATACATTAAGAATTATTTCGATCAAGTGAAATATACTAAGAACTAAAATAAAACATTACTTATACATTAAACACCATTTTGGTCATTTTCTCAAATAAGATTGATAATTACATCTTTAAAATAATTAGTGAAAACCAACTCGATTATAGGTTGTAGACACCAATTTTCTAAATTGATTTTTTATTTGTTGAAGAATGTTTTCGATTTTGTAGAAGTAACTCAGGCAAAACCAATGCCGTACAGTCCATTAATTTGGTGTCCCTTTTTCCCTAAAATATCGTCAATCTAATGATTTTAATACTGAATTTTGACCTAATTTTTAGTAGCGGGTGAAAGATAAATTTTGTCGTATTATTAAAGTCCAAGCAAATCCTTGTGTTAGTACGTGAGAATCGAAGAGCATTTTTAAACTTTATGATATAGATTAAATTTTTCGTAAATTTGGAAAGAAATTAGTTCACTTTTCAAATTGTGAGGTCCACAAGCAGATGACTTGCTTTGATTGATCTCTGCAAGTTCAAAGAACTCATTGTTCAAATAGATTTGAAAAAGGAAAAACATATTGTCTGTATACGTTTGAGATTATTCGAGGTCAATATATATAGAAAAATTCTGTTTAGAGATTAGATTTATGAATTGTAGGGTTCTTTTTGTTCATAGTGAAACATTCTCTCTTTTTTTGTCCTGAAAATCAGGCTTAGTCGAACTTCATTAAATTCTTAGATTATTTTTCTTTTTTATTTGCTTTTAAATATAACTATATGTTGATCAAATCACGATCTTTCCGCAACTATGTATTAATAGGACATCTTATTAATTATCCATGTGTGAAATTAATTAGGGAGGGGGCCTCATTTTTGCTTCTTGTACAAAAGTTAGAAAATATTCTTCTCCTAACAATATATAAATTAAATAGAGAATAAAAAAGCAAAATTAAAGGCTTAAATTTGATAGACAAATGTGATCTTCAATGACAAAGCAAATCAAGGCCACACATGATCATATACTTTTTAAAATGTCCAAATCACTAGTAATAATGATGATAATTTGTACTAGTATACTCAATATCAATGGAAATCACAAATTTTAAAAGTTTTGGGGTGGCAAAACCCATGTGTTGATTGGCCCTACTTGTCCTTAAGTAGTTAAGTTTGTGGTCTCATGTACCATTTTAAAACTCCAATAACCAAAAATTACTTGGTAATTGGCAATTGAGATTTGGAGCAATTACAGTGCGTATGATTGTTCTGTCAAAATAATTATTAAAAGAATAGTTATTTGTTGTATGAGCATGTAGAGTCTATATGTATTTTATATGTAGTCAAGTTATATTCAGTTTTTGAGTGTATTTTAATGTATATTCAGTGTATGACGCATGTATAAGTAATCTATATTGTATATATTTAATGTATATTTTTTATAACTTTTGACAAGTTATATTGCATAGCCATGTATATTTTCTATGATTTTGGGCTATATTTTATGTAAATAAAAGAGGGTTATATTTATTATAAATAAATTAATTTATTGAATATATTTGAAATTATCCCTTCAGATTTACAATTTACTTTCATTAACTGGTATACATAAATTTCACTTGATTATACACATGACATGCACATATTATCCTAATCAAACACATGAATGGAAGGAAAATACTAGATTGCGTCACTCATATGGGTCAATCCAAATCCATGAAAATAGAAATTAAATATACATAACCTGAACTCCCACCTTGTTGGTGAGGGTTCGATTCTTCACATTGTAATCCCCTTCCCATTTCTCCATCCCCTACCCCCATTTTTTTTTAAAAAAAAAAACTTTAACATTAAAAATAAAATATACATAAATATGTATTATATATCAAAAAGATAAAATATCCCTTCAGAATTATAAAAGGATTCTCATAGGAGAAATCAACGCAACTTTTCATTCTCTCCAAATTTTTTCTCCAATTCTTGAAAGATTTCATTGAAGATCTTGTGTCGATGTCTTCTACGAAAAGCATTGAAAATATTTTTGGCAAAGATATGATTCATAGACTGTGATTCTTAGGTATAATTTGTATCTCTCTCTATATATAATTACACTTTCTAACCAGTGACCCTGCAGATTATCTGTTTCATTAGATTCTTTCCTGATTTGTTGATTGATCATCACATTGAAGTATTTGTACCTTTACTGACTTAACTTAATCATTGCTGTCCAAATGGATCTTTCCTAATTCTCTTTGTTATTGATTATAGTAATATACAATGACTAATTTATGTGCCATAATTGTAAAGCATGTGCTGCTACTTAAAAGTGGTAGAACATTTGCAAATGTTGCAGTGCTTAATTTGGGTAAGTAGATGTAAACACAAAATTAAAATGATCTTCTGGCTATACAATTAATTGGAATGGGTCACGTTTTGTGAAGTGCTTTATTGTATTGTTGTGTAAATGCTTCACAGCTATACAACACCCCTACCCCTAAAAAACAGGTGAGGATGTGGTACAATATCATAAATATTTACTCAGCGTTCAAAGGATGTAGTGCAGTAGATGAGATTGCTTCTTTCTTAACGAGAGGTCTCAAATTCGAGTTCTGAGTATGAAAAAATCTTTGATGGGGAGTGTTTCCTCGCGAATTGAGTCTTATGCAGCATGAATCCGAAATATTTGGGTTTCAGTATGAGCACCGAATATCGAATGAAAAATTAAAAAAAAAATTTACTTCCTATTTTTAGTTAGAATTTTAGAATTCAAGCTCAGAAATAGCTAGGAAATGCTTTGCCCTTGTAATGATTTTTTTTTAAGTGCGAAGTCAATTTTAATTACACTTTAAGGATATCAATTTTGATTAGAGGTTTTGGATTTGAATCCTAAACATAAAAAAATCATTGATAGAAAATACTTCTCACTCAAATAAAGTCCTATACGACACGAATTCAGAGTAATCGAACTCAATGCTTGCTCATGTCAAATAGTGCATGAATGAGTTCCAAGTGGAGTAGTCGAAAAAATCATTGATAGAAAATACTTCTCATTCAAATGAGGTCCTCTGCGGCATGAATTCAGAGTAATCGGACCCAATGCTTGCTCATGTCAAATAGTGCATGAATGAGTTCCAAGTGGAGTAGTCGAAAAAATCATTGATAGAAAATACTTCTCATTCAAATGAGGTCCTCTGCGGCATGAATTCAGAGTAATCGGACCCAATGCTTGCTCATGTCAAATAGTGCATGAATGAGTTCCAAGTGGAGTAGTCTCCTTAGACTACCTTGGCCCAAAATGAAGTACCTCATAAGATGCAACATTTGAGATGGAAAAGGATCTCTTGTTGTCGTCTCTATTTGTGAAATGCGAAACCAATACAATAGGCATTATAATAAAAGAGAAAATATTTTTTTTTAGTTTTTCTTTTTCAAAATTTTTGTTAGTTTAGCGATTTTATTTATTAGAGATTTTTAATTTTTTTTAATATAAGATATCTAAATTTTTTTTTCTATTCAAAATATAAAATTTGAGGAAGTTTCACATAAATATCCTACCATAATGACAACTCAAGAATCACAATACGAAATTTTAATAAGTATGAAAGAAATTGTATTGAGAAGTATTATCTATATGAAACTCCCAACATATCTTAAGGGCCTTAGATATATATTGCTTAAAGATATCATCTTACCATTTTATGTAGACATTATTGATACTTTTTTTTTAATTTAGATTAAATAAATAAAAAATAAAATTACCCTTTTCTTTAATGGATTTTTTAAATTATTTCTAATTTTGAGAAAAGATGTAAGAAAAAAAACTAAGTAATACCAACTTTATTAAATATTGTGTTAAACCTCTAAAATTGATTATTTTGAATGGAAATAGTAATACATACTAACATATACAATATTGTACTTAATTAGTATTAGTGTATTACAATAACAACAATATACTCAGTGAAATTCTACAAGTCGAATCTGTAGAGAGAGTAATATGTACGCAAATCTTATCAGTGTCTTATACAACAACAATAACAACAACATACCCAGTGAAATCCCACAAGTGGGTATGGGGAGGGTAGAATGTACGCAGACCTTACCACTAAGTAGAGAGGCTGTTTCCTGGGAACCCTAATCTCAAAACTCATACGCAGAACGGACTAGATATGATCAAAAGTAAAAGCAAGCACATGACAATACGAAAGTATAATACAATTAACACATAAACAGCAAATAATGACAATTACATGCTAGAAAGAAAACACTACTACTCAACCATATAAGGCCCCCTGACTACCTAACCTTACTAACTAATTATCCCACTATTTTAATTCGCGACCTCACTTCTTCCTATCTAGGGTCATGTCCTCAGTGAGATTAAGTTTCGCCATATCATGTCTAATCACCTCCCCCCATTACTTTTTCGGTCTACCTCTACCCCTCTGTGTAACTCCTACAACTAACCTCTCGCACCTCCTAACAGGAGCATCGACACTCCTTCTCTGCACATGTCCAAACCAACGCAGTCTCGCTTCCCTCATCTTCTCAATCACCGAGGCCACCTCTAGTTTCTCTCGAATGGTCTCATTCCTAACCTTGTCGCTCCTACTGTGACCACACATCCATCTCAACATCCTCATCTCTGCCGCGTGCATCTTCTGGACATGTGCATTTTTTATTGGCCAACACTCCACCCCATACAGTAAAGATGGTCTAACCACCAATCTGTAAAACTTATCTGTGAGTTTATAGAGATAAAAAAACTATTTTTTTGGAGAACCTTGCCCCTACTTAATTAGTAGTGTTGTCAATAAATTATGTTTTTGAGGATTAGCAAATAGATCCAATGACCTCAAAGAAAGAAAAAAGTAGTAGGATGTGAGATGAGATGACAAAATTCTGGTATTCTTGTCTCCCATTATGTGTAAATAAAGTTACCACGACATTATCATTAAATTTTGCACTAGATCCACCTGTCTAATTGAAATGATATATGAACAATTGAGGTCCCAAACACTGTCATTTTAACTTTCCTTTATTTAAAAAAAAGTAACACAAATGTCGATAAAATTTCAAACGCCAAACAAAATAATTTCTATAAATTTCAATAATGCTACCACAACGACATATTTATATCCATTTTTGTAATTATATGCTCGTAAAATTTCGTTCCAATTAATATTGTTGCGTATAATTAATTAAAAGAATTGTTGCATATTTTATATTCTAAAATTGACTGACTTGAGAACACATAGAGAAACTCCTTCAAAATATATGAGCCGGAAATGTCTTACAAAAATATGTTATTATATATTTATATGTTCAATTGAAATATATTGTAATACGTGTATAAGGGGTTGTCAATTGTAATTTGATGAGAGACAACAATCAAACTCGAAGAGAGAAATATTAAAAACACCTTTAAACTTAACGTAAATTATTAGTTGTGTCAAAATTATTGATAGTCTTAAAAGCAATCTTCTACTTAACTAATGAACTTAAATACACCTCCAACTTTGCAATATGAGTGAAATATATCATTTAAATTCTTGTCAAGTTTAAGTGTATCTTCGAGACTTCTCTAGATTTTTCTTATTAAGATCCTTATGATCCTACAAGAGTTTGAGATTATTTGCTATGATATGTGACAGATCAAGAACAACAATAATAACAACATACTCAGTGAAATTTCACAAGTGGGGTTTGGAGAGTGTAAAATATGCAGAGATCTTATCACTGTCTCATAGAGATAAAAGAATTGTTTTCGGAAGACCCTCATATCAAAATATCAAATTCCATATAAGTAGAAGATACTAGATATGAAAAAAATCGACTAAAGTGGAAATCAAATGATAGTATATAAATACAATAAAAGTAACAAATACAAGTAGATAGAGATAACACAAATAAAAAGACACAACTAATTTTACTAATCTACTACCAGACAAATTGAGAATGTATTTAAATTCCGATAATCTAACTCGAATAAAGTAAACTTTCCTGAAATCAGAATGTGGGTTGCTTGAAGAATCCAAGCTTAAGATATTTTTTGTCCATTCAAAGCTTTGCTCTCTGTCCCTACCTAATTTCCTAGGTAGACTGTGACTTATCTCTGTCAATTTCCCTCTTTTACTGCTTTGACTTGTTGCATTCAACCTAATGGATTTTGCAGGCCAAACAAATGGATCTGACAACTTATTCTAACATCAAAAGTTAGCTCTCGAGGGAAGAGTTATTTTAAATCATATAAGAAGATTAAATTCTCATTACGTAATGATGTGGATGCGTCCTGGACTGGCCATTTAGATCATGGACTATAAGACGGGGCTCGAGCACGAACAAAAGTTTGACTTTAATATTGTATTAAAGAAATAAATCTTGGTTTGGCAAATCTTCCATCCTAGTTACTCGACACCTCCTCCCTCCTTACATCCAAAACTAGACATTTGATGTCATGTAAAAAATAAATTTTGAAAGTTCAACTCAAATTCAAAAACTAGCGCAAGAGGAAAAAATTGGCTAAAATGATATATAAAGACAAAATTACAATTTCACTATGTATAATTTCATTTTCCTAAGGTTAATACACAAGAGTCGAGACAAAGATCAAGCTCCCCATAAAAATGGCCAAGTATAATATAGGAATTACTCTAAAAAAGAATATCACTTTATCATAATTAAAAATAATTTAATTTTAATTTTTTTTTTATTCTTAATGAATTAAATATTAACAACACAAATCTCTAAGAATTATTTAAATTAGGTGTTTTTGAAGTTTTTATTTATTTTTTTTACTTAAACACTATGTTAAGTTCAAGAATTTTGTATAAAATCGGACGAAGGGAATATAATTTATTTTTGGTTTCCCATCTGGTATTCGAACCCAACTAATTCAGATTTATGCTGGGAACTCTCACATTGAAGGCAAAGCGTTCCCTAATAAATGCGACTCTATACCATACTTATCTCGAACTTGACAACTTAATTAAAGATGAAACAATACTTACTACTCCACTACAATGATCGTAGAAATGAGAATTTGGTTGTATCCAATCTTATTCAAGATCTTGTGTGTATTTAAAGGTTTAATGTCTGGCAAATAGCAGAGAGTGTGACTTATCTCTGTCAAAAAAATTCCTCTTTTTAGTGGCTTTTGACTTGCTGCCTTCACCTATTAATATCAATAACCTTCTGCGCCGTTGAAATAGTTCAACACCTAACATATCTATAACATAGTACAATTTAGATCCATACCTTTCTTATTCAATACACCTTTCAAATTTATCATCATAGATTTCGAATTGTATATTCAGTGAAATTTTGCTAGTAGGGTCTGCAGAGGAAAAAATGTATGTAAACTTTATTATTATCTCATAGAGATAGAGAGACTGTTTCTGAAAGACCCTCAACT
Source organism: Solanum virginianum (assembly GCA_000787875.1). Lineage (NCBI taxonomy): Eukaryota > Viridiplantae > Streptophyta > Magnoliopsida > Solanales > Solanaceae > Solanum > Solanum virginianum. The sequence goes on along the minus strand of DF357214.1, from coordinate 127,805 downwards.
TAAATATCTCAACCTGAAAAGCATATCATCGTATATTTGTTTGATTGTGAAATTTGATAGTACGTTTGATATGGTAAATCAAACTTTAATACAACAAAGTAAAAAGGGATGGAGAAACTGTTTCTGAAATATTCTCAACTTAAATATTTTAGCATGAAAAGTAGATCATCGTATATTTGTTTGATTATGAAATTTGATCGTAAGTTCGATATGGTAATGCTCGTAAAATTTCGTTCCAATT
>DF357214.1:66328-127521 GCA_000787875.1 Solanum virginianum | reverse complement strand
CGTAAGTTCGATATGGTAAATCAAACTTTAATACAACATAGTAAAAAGGGATGGAGCTAGTGATCATAGTCCAAGTGTTGTTTTGATTGAATTTTATAGATTTTGTTCAAACTATGTATTTTTATTAGTAAATTTATTAAATGTGTATAAATATTAGAATTATCATCACTGACAATTGTTATTGTAAAATTTAAAATTTATAAAGTTAAAATTTTAATTTTACTTCTAAATTGATAAATTAGTAATTATGTATTACCGTGCCTTTATCTATATCATCAAAGTATAATTTTATGAATCGATTTACGAGGTGCAGATATATAAAAATGAAAATTTAATATAATTAAATTAAATAAGGTGCACGGAGCACAAAGCCTTTCATAGTGACGCGTGTGGGGTTAAAAAGTCTATTTTCAAACTTTTGAAACTTTCCTAAAATTTGAGTCATTTGTTGCTTTGCTTTTCTTATACTCCTTTTTTTTGTCCCAAGGTATCTTCGCAAGTGGATATGAGACTAATCCTCTATTTTACGATTAGTGTAATAAGCGGTAGAAAATTTATCATAAATTTTTTTATTTATTAGGGGTGGAGATCGAACTTTCAACTTCTTGCTTAAGGGGTGAGGTGCTGAACATCATACCAACCTTTGTGGTTCTTTTCTTATACTCCAAATTCACAAAAACAAACAGTACTTTGTATTTACTGTTAGCTAGTCTTATGTACAGTGAATATTTCAAGAATAAATAAAAAATAAAATTATTTATATTTTCTTAATAATATAAATTTTATTCTAAAATATTTATTTCACCTCTAAATGAATAATTAATTTAAAATTATAATTTAATCTGTGAAGAAAAGGAATGTTTATTGATTGACTGGTATATACACTGTCTCTACAAAATAAAGTAAATAGAGAAAAGCTGATTTTATTTCTCTCTTGTCTGTTTCTCCCATTTTTGATAATTGGGCTTTGGTTTTTTCTCTGTTTCTCTGCTTTTTTCTACTGTATGCAGTACTTAATACTATTTTCTCCGTCTATTTTTATTCATTCAATATATTCAAAATAAATTTTTAAAAATATATATTTATCATGTGAAATTAAAAAATAATTTTATACATAATTTCTAATTTATTTTTATCATCAATTAAAGTTATTTTTTTATTATATTTTTTAGATGTTATATTTATTATATTTAAAGATTAATTTAATAGATTTTGAGATAAGGAATCTCAGGAAATAACTTCTATATTTAGTAGCTTATGTCAAGAGAATAAGGAATAAAAAAAGACGAAGGGAATAGTTGTATAGTGCCTCTGAATAACAAAAAAAGGTACCTTATACTATTTATGATAGATTCAAAATGGTGCTTTAAAAATACTTTTGAACATTTCTAGTCCTTCAAATTTATCAAAAGTAAATAGTTTTTTGTTTTGTGGAATATTCGATGATTTTGATAATTAGATTTGATGAAAACTATAAAAGAGTACTATAGTTATTTCAGAGGATTTTGTGGAATAGTTGTATAGTACCTCTGAATAACAAAAAATTGTGAATTGTATTGCGAATTATACAAACGTATATAAATGCTGTGCGAATTATACAAACGCTACTATAAGTATAGTTACGAAATGTAATTACTAAACTATAGCTATGAAATATAATTAAGGTGTTTTTGAGTAGTTATATGCGAAAATTCCTCCAAATTTTTTTAAGGGACCACTTTATACCTATCCCAAAACATAATGGACCATTTTTGTAATTTTATTGTCAATAAATATCCTATATTCTCTTATTTTTTTACCTTTATATACCCCCACCAAAAACAAAAACTTAACCATTAAAGCAAACCCTTTTTCAGGGTCCTTCAAAAATACTCTGCATCCATAGAATCCAAAAAAAAAACTTTAATGGAGGTAAGCATTTGTCTAATTTCTTAAAATTTAATGCTGTTTAGTTGTTGAAATTAATAATATTTTTGTGTGTGTGTATCAGGAGAACAAATATTACTTGAAAAGAAGTCAAGTTCCAGCATTTGGTAGCTGGGATTGTGATGATAATGATTTTCCAATTCCATTTACTGAGTGTTTTGAATCAGCTAGACAAGCTGGTTTGATTCATTATGGTTACTCACAAGATTCAGATTTGTATGTAACTGGAGATCTCTACCAGAATCATATTGTTACGCCTACAATGATTGTTGTTCCTCGTCGTAAGGTACGATGTTTTAATTTATGTGATGTAGTTTGAATCGGCATATTAACTTATAAATGAAGGTCTTTTGTTGTAAAGGTGGGAACTTTTTACAGTAAGTGCCAAAACATACAACAGAAAAAGTAGAATATTCAAGCATTTGTATTTAAGCTAGTAATGGGCTTGCTTAGTGTAAAAAAAAATTTACGCTTTTCATATTTTTGTAACGGGCCGTCAAAGGAGAGCCGTTTACACTTTATAAAGTGTAAAAAAAAATTACATTTTGTAGTGGTATACTTTTTCCATTCGGTATGTTGTTGTTATTAGTTTTGCTATGCTTTATTCGAGTTGAGGATCTTTGGAATACACATTATTTTTGGACTAAATTATTAAATGAGTGTGTTTGTTCAAATTCACGTAGTTCAAGGACATTTGACCTTTTTCGATTGTGCAGAAAAAGGGAAATTACAAAGAAGGAAGAAAAGAGGCATGGGTGATGTGTGATAATTGTGAGAAAGAATCACCAAGGCATGATGTTCCAACAGCTAAACCTATACCAAGAAAGCCTCTTGATGAAGATCTCTACAAGATTTCTCCTGATTTGCTCTACCCCAAGTCTAAAATGGTACCTCATTTTCTGATATACATCAAATATACACTGATTATACATTCACTAGTTATTTCGATATATAAGTTTTTGTTACAAGTGATGATTATTTCTGTGATGGCTATATTCAGAGACTAGTGGTGAACATTGGACGTGTGTGGATCCTTTCTGTCTTTGTGGCTGACTTGCATTTGATAGATTTTAGTCATTTATAACTTATAAACTCAAAGTTTTGAATTGATTGAGACCTTTAGTAATGTGAAAGACAGAGAAAAAATTTGGTAGAAGTCTACCAAATTTGGTTGCTTCACTCCATACCCATTCATGATGTGTGTACCAGAAAAGATGGGACTTTCTGTGTGGACCAATAAAAGGCAAAATGATCATCTTTCTTTTCTTTTGTCACATCTGAAGAGACACTACTTAACTAAAGTGACAATCTTTATGACAAAGGATAATAAAAAGAAAGACTGAAGAGTTGTATTTAGGGTGGTTAAAGTTAATCACTTTTTGGTGCTTATTTTAAAGAATTTTAATAATTTAATCTTACTATTTCCTTTTGATTTATTTTTATCTTATTACAGAAAGGCATCAGAGGATTCCTATCAAGCTGCTTGGTGCCAAGTTGTGGGTGTTGAATTTAAATCAATGCATATAAGAGAAGATGTGTGTTAGTATATACTCTTTAATATAGAGATGTTTGAAGTGTTTTTTGTGGGGTTTAAACTACTAAAAAGTGGCCAAAATATATGGAGTATTGGTCATGTCAAGAAGATAAATATATAGTCATATGGTACAAAAATGGAGACCCCCTAGAGGGGGATAAGGCTAAGCGAAGCAAAAAGGGTTTTCCACGAGGTTTGATGGAAGAACTTTTTGTGAACAGTATGTTTCTTCTTGGAAGTTTTTTGATGTATTACTAGTGGTGTTGTCTTTTGTTGTTTATAAAATTATGAGGAATTGTATGGGAAGTTAGGATTAAATGCTTGTAGTATTATTACTTTATGAGAAAAACAAGAAACTTCCTTGTGCCTTTTTGAATTATTTTGTTGGATCTTTTTTACTTTGTGTGATTAAATATCAATCTAAGTGAATCACAATCAAAGGTAACAACTATAAGTGATTTCATTTATTACTAATAAAGATGAATGTGATAGTGAAAGTCAAAAATATATTTTTTAAATCCTCATGAGGGAATAAATCGAGAGAAATTTGATCAGCGCTTTGGATTTTTGTTCATTCTTTGCTGTAATTATATATAAGAGTTTGTAACGATAACTTGGTACATCTACTATACAACTATTAATTAAAATCTGTTGATGGTTAACTAATTGATGGGTTGTGGAAATAGTGAAATCCATTTCCAATCAAAAAAGGATGTTATCCAAACACATTTCAAGTAATTACAGCAAAACTTAACTTGTTGACTCCTTGACTTTATTTAAGTAATTGTGCAAGATAATAATGAAAATGTAATTTTTATTTTTCTTCCAGACAAACACCATATTGATATTTTTTACCGAAAAGCAATTGGCTTCTAAGATCACTTCCGGTCCTAGGCTTTTTATTAGCTAATCTTCAAGTCAGACCAATTATAGATATGTTTAAACTGAAAGTGGATTTATGTTCTTAATGGAAACATCTTTATACTTTTTCCCAATAGGCTTTTTCTCCCTTTTCTTTTCTTTTGATCATAACAGAAAACATATATTTTACGTGGAGTTTGATCTTTTAATCGGAGGGACTTTACTTTTCGTACAGTCAACACATACTTATTTGCTTTTGCATCGTTAATGGATTACACTGAAATTAAAGGTGGACTTAAAAGTCTAAACAATGATTTAACAAAAGAAACAACTTTAGTTTGACAAAAGTGAAGTAAAGATATAATCAAGAATATTTCAACAAAAACATCCAAGTTTCTTTTTCCAAATTTATCAGTAAATACTGTGAATCATTAGGTAGGGTGAGGCTTGGCCCTTCCAAAAGTACTGAACTGAAAGTAGAAAGGAAGAAACAGCGCTACATACATGAACAAAATAGATCAAAAATAAAGAAACTCACGACGTATAAAGCACAATGTACAAATAAGAGCGACTATGAAGATTGCAAAGCTCCAACACTTGCAGCAAGTTCCATGACCTTGTTTCGTAAGCGCTCAGGATTGCAGAAGAAATCAACAAAAACTCGCCTTTCTATGGTCTTCTCTGCTTTTTGATGTCTGTATATCTGTTTTATAACAAAGATATCATTTATTAGTTTCCATCTTCAAGAAATACACGATGTAAAAAAGTGTGATAATGTGTCTTAAACCATTATAACTACAGAGGAACCATTTGAGAAATAAAACGGCACCAGAAATTAGCGATGGTGTCTACATAGGAACATAAATAATAAGACTTGAGCTGAAAGCTTACCTCATTTTTCTTCAAGTGCTCACTGGTCACATCTTCAATGGCACGGGATAGGTTTTTATTGTAGTCTTCCAATGTTGCTAGCTGCTTCATTAATGTCTATACAGGGAAGGACATAAATGAGAAGTAAGAGATTGAAATCTTCAAATCAAACAGACGGGAATCAGGGACTGAAGTGCTCAGCGAGTAACATCCAAAAGCTTTGCACCAAAAATGACCATTATACTATAACTCATATGATTATTCCTATAAATAAAAAGAGTGGGATAAAGGGCAGCAGAAGAAGTATAAATTTCGAAAGCCTTTGAGCAAATAGAAAGAGGGGGAAAAAGAGATAGACACCACATTGATAGACACCACATTTACAGAAAGCAGAGGGCATAATGGCAAATAATTTACCTGAGGAGTTAAAATTGGTTGAGCAGTTGTTGATGAAGCAAACAATAGCTGCTGCAAACTTTGAACAAGAGTGCACCTAATATATGACATAAGAAAGGTATAAGATGTTTTCGCACCATGACAATTTACATCTCAAATCACCATCAGTATTGATTTTCAATTAATGAAATGCCATTGTGAAGAAGTACAAGCCCATGCATATTGTAAAAGCAAAAGCAAGAACAGCATTCAGATAACATATATTGTTTGAAGTACTAATTAAACAGAGAGACCTCAACCTACAAAACAGATCATGAAAGATAAAAAGAAATATGGTTTATGCAAAACAGGATGATTCTTAGCCACCCTTGCTACATTGTGACCTAAAGTAACTTTTAAAGAGATTCCAGTGTATAAACCAGCCAAAAGATTTCAACACAGTTTTCTTAAAGATTATCCAGTCCAACACTCCCATCTTTGATGAACAATTTACTACAAACACAACCTCAAGAATCTTTCAAGACACTTCACAACTACATCCTGGGGAAACTCAAATATTTTGACTGGATCCTCGTTAAAGGCCCTTTAAGTTCCAGCAGTCATCACTTGTAAATGAAGACATGGCTGCCCACATGTCACGAAAAAAAAAAAGAATGAAAGAGAGATTACACAGCTTGACAATTTTGACACAAATCTTATACAATTATAATGACCTTTTTTTTCACGACAAGGGAAACCCGCAGCCGCTACCATTTGGGTGCGCCAGCGTAAAAACCCTGCTCCTATGCAATAGCTTGAAAACCACAGAGGAGAGGTACCCCGCACTAGCAAGCCCAGTGCGACGAGCTCAATTATAATGACCTTTAAACAGATCAATAGGCAGACAACACTAATATTTGATGGATTTCATCCTCTCTCAGCACTGATTCATCAGGACTACAAATGGTGATAAGTTGGTGTCACTTAAAGATCAAAAACAATATCAAAATGTGGATAAACCAACACGTTGGGCGTTGGCAGTGCTATATAGGGCCATGTAAGAGTATTGTGCAGAGATCATATTCTAAAGCTTCAAAGCTGTCCACAATATGATTAATAGTATCAGAATACCCGAGAGGAGTTAATAAGAGACTGGTATTAATTTGACAGATTTGAGAACTTACAGTTTATTTATACACTGATCTCTATCCTGAGGAAGAGTGTGTTCAAGGTCATATTGTAAAGACAACAGATCTGAGCGAAGGCTTGATATCTGTTGAACAATTCCAGGTGCCGATACATATGTTGATGGGCCAGCTTGGATATCTGAAGAAATGAATTAGTATAAATAAAAACTCAGAAATGGTGAAGTAATATTTCAATGTCCAGATCCATTACTTGAATATAAACTTAGAAGGTCCCTTATGCCATGAAGAAATGTATCGCGATCATCCACTGCTCCTTGTTCTTGAACATCGGATGCAGCTTGGACCAATGCCATGCATCGACCCTAAAACAAAAAAAAGTTACATGAGTGGACAACTAGAAAAGCAAAGATAAATATTGTACTCCTATGTCCAAATTAAAGATGAAAACATTTCTTTTAAGAGGTCTCGAAGGTATAACCATCCTGTCCATATTTGGCGTCCTACATTGACTTCCCAAGATTCTTACTAAAAATCAAGTACTTCAATTAACCACACCAATTGACAATCCCGCAACCCCCAAATTAACTGGGGTCATCTATAAATCATTTGTATCCATTCAACTATCTTCAGCTACATTTTGAATTATTCCATAGATGTTAAATTTTAAGACCCACACACATGCCATTTTTATAGCAAAGAAAATTTTATATCCAAAATTCCAGCTTCCACCCTATTATTGTTCAATTTATAAAAGTAAAAAGATGTTTGGATGGCTAATGGCATTAAGTATGGAAAGTTGAATTAAGGCTTAGAAAGGAAGATAACTGGAGAAGGGAAGAAGAACAACAAAATCAAGCTGGTGAAGGTTCTTCAAGTTTGATTCATGTCTTGTGATGACTCATTCAACGCATATACTTACCACTCTGCCTTTCGTTGCTGACAGGTATCCATGCAGCTCAGACTCAATAACTTTAAGCAATGAAAATGCCCCAAGTATGGTCTTCTTTTCCAACTGACATGCTACTTTCAGAAATTGATGCCTTGCAACATGATTAATCAAATGATTTATGAACTGCAGAGACATCATAACTAAGTAAGAATTACAAGAATTTCTAAGCATGAATGTACTAAATTAGATACCCAAAGGTAGCTAACAATTGGAAGTTTGGAACCAAGAACAACATGGTATTAGAAAATGCTGCATGCGACGTGCCAAATTAACAAAAGCGAGCCATTAATATCTGCTCCTTATGATGGTTGTTAGCAGAAGAAATAAAGAAAACAACTGTATAGGAAAAACAACACCTGGTCTTATACATACCGCTTTTTGCCGGTTAATGTAGAATTCTTGGCGCATGACCTTTAGATCATAGTCTCCTATATATTCCGCAAGAAATAGCATTCATCAAAAAAATATATGCTAACTAAAATCGTAAGATCACAAGGTCAGACAACAATATTATTACCTTCCAAGATGTATGTGTCTTGTAGCTGAGCAAGCTCCCAACAAAGATCAGGAATATTCTGGAAAGAAGAAAGAAAGGCAGTAGGTAATATGCTCAACTATGACATCAAAATCTAAAGACATCAAAGAATTCTTGAAGTTTTCTTGAAATTTAGAATATGTCTGTCCATTCTGAATCGATCACCTCAGCTGATATTGAAGAAGCATAACCTAATCAACGATTTGATAACTCTATCTCTGAGGGTGCTACCTGACATCTTCTCTTGTTTCATGACTAAGTAATAAATAGCTAGAATATGACCAGAAAAGATAATCCACAAGTTATAGACAGACCTCAGATAGTAACTTCTCTTCTTTGCGATATAAAATTGAGACTTCTCCAACTAGTTCAGCATGTTTTCTCCTGCAAAGAGATAAAGAGTTTTATGATAGAGTAGCCAACAAGTATAGATATAACATTCATTTTTAGAACAACAATGTTTACTAAACGGCAGAGTATCATTAAATAAAGAGATAACAGCAACTACAAATTTATCAAAAGGTTGTAGGTAAGTACAACCCACAATATTAAAAAATAAGAACTACTTGGGGATGTCACAAAAAGAAAAAGAACTAGCTTCCAATGCATATTTGCAATTGCAAGTGTTTCCATCTATTCCTCGTTATTATGATTTTCTTTGGTTTGTTGAATTATCATGATCATTTTTATATACAATGGCTTCATCTTGGGAAGCTCAAACTTGTAACCAATAGGGATATTGTAATGCACTATGATAGATACCGCTAGTTTTCTCTTGCACAAATGTGATAGTTGATGTATAGAACAACAAATGACATGCAATGACAATTCAGACATCAGAAATTTATGCGGGCTTGCGTAAGCAATGTAAAATAAGTAAATAACTAAGTATGCAAGATCTGTAGAATAAAATGATGCTTCTTAACCCTCTAAGTACACCCAGTTCCAGTTTCAAAGGATTTTCTTCCTTCTTTTATTTTTTGGAGAGAGGGATTTGGGGGGGACTTGAGTTCAATTGGAACGTCACCAATCACTTTGTAGAAGTGAAACATGAAAAGAAGGGTGGAGTGTATGCAGACCTTACCCCTCCTTTGTTGAGTAGAGAGGTTGTTACCGATAGACCCTCGACTCAAGCAAAAAATAGAGTTTCAGAGCAGGTTTAAACAAAAATGCATGAGTAAAACGCTCCGTTTATGTGACACAATTTCCTTCTTAGTCCTTACAAAAAGAATGACACAGTTCTAAGATGTGATGTCACACTAATCCTCCTTAAAGATACAAAACCATCATCACATCTGTTACCCCTTAGAGATACATAACCATTCATATGACAAGCAACATAACTTCATAGAATGGCCATATGTCGCAAACATCATAATGCAATAATCCAAATAGAGAATACAGCATGAACAAGAATAGCAAATATAGATGCAGAAGAGTATAGATGACATCTACCGAAGAGAATGAAGGTCCATATGAATGTGAGCCTCATCTGATGTCACTTGACCCTTGAACGCAGTAAGAATTGCTTGTTGCTTAGCATTCTCAACTTGAGCTTCTATCCATTGCCTCTCACTAGGACCAAATCTGTCACAAAGTAGGGAAACCATGAAGCCGGGTTGACAATTTCTCAGAGATAATTCATGATTGTCATATTTATATACTATAGGAACCACAAAAGTAAACTCTCTTCAACTTCTGATGTTACATGACAATTAATGTAGATGGTCAAGCATCCTGTTTCAGGAATGTCATGAAATATTAGGATACAACCCAATAAAAGCTAAAACATTTGATAGGAAATAGGTAATATAAAAAGTTAAGAAACATGAAAACAGCAATACATATTGTCCAAGATAGACATCTTTGCATTTTCAATTAGAAATATAATTTACTTAGATTAAAGCAAAAGAAATGGTGCATACATGGAGCGAAGGCGTTGTAATTCAGAAACACGTTGGTGGTGAGACTTTTCCAGATCTGCCATGTCACAATTAAAAAAATTACAGATCAACCTAACTACACACAATAGCCGGGAAGCTTTCTCCAATTCTTAGGAGAAGAAATCTCTCTGTCAATAAGTTCACGAGCAAATCCAGATACAAACATATACTCAACTTGCAGAAAAAAACTGATGTAAATACCTCGTAGTAAAACGTTTGATATGTCATTGAGGCTAACCCATGAACATTTTGACTTCCCCTCCTCTGCGACTAATCTGTAGGGACCCTAAACCACAATAAAAAATTAATAGAAATCCTATAAAATAGATCTGAAAGTGCAGATTAGATGGGAAGGGCCAAAGTTTTCAGCTATGCAGATGAACATTATAATGGTTAGCTGGACGAGACGTGCCTCCCAATCCTAAGGCCAAGCCTAAGAGTGTCAAATGGGCGGGTTGAGTTGAAATTGAGAATGTTAAAATGAGTTCAAATAGAGATTGGGTTAGGTTATGACCCACCCAAATTTACTTTGGGCTCAAATAGGCTAAAATTTGGATTGGGTCATGATCCGCCCAATTTGACCAGCTTAATCTCAATAATTTTATCATATTATTATTTATTTTTTATAACCACAATTTGAATTTCAACTCAAATAAAATAGATAGAAAACATACATTATATCAATGCAAATAAAGAGTCTTAGAACGGGTTGAAATTGGAGATTAAATTGGGGTCAATTGAAGATTCTTTCAAAATGAGTTAAGGCTTGAACGGGTTGAGATTGAACCCCATTCAAATTATCTTGAGTCCAACCCATAAAATTTTGGGCAGGTTAGGGGGGTTACCTATATTTGGACTTATTTTGACACCCTTAGCTAAGCCAACCAAATAGGATAACTAGTGCGTGTGCAAAAAGTTGAGGACTGAAAAGTAAAATATTTGATATGTTGTTTAGGTAAAACTTGACGTAGCAATCTCAGCAACCAATCAAACGGACCCTAAAATCAAGTTATACCATAAATGCACAAAAATTTTAGCCGTTGAGATCCAAGGTAATCTAGAAGAGCAGACAGTGCCAGGGCTTGGCTAGGCAAAGAAACATTTTCAAGGTTGGCAGAAAGGGTACAGACTGGTCATTCTAAGCCCAACTCGTCTACGGTATTTCATTTAGCCACTATAAAATTCAGCATTTAAAAGTAAGATTGCATATCATGTACTATACAGCAAGAAACACAACTCCCACAGTAAGCCTTTCTATATTTGTAGAGCTGAAGAGAATAAACTCAGCATTAAAGATATAACTCAAAACAGGAGTATATAATATTTGTTGGCTCGTTTCAAGAATTTTACCTTAAAAATAAGATAATTTCCAAGGAAGGAATTGATAGTTTAGAGGTTAACAATTCAATGATCAGATTACAGCAACCTTTTTAGAGTTATGTATGTTAGACCTAAAGGAATTCATGGATTAGTGAACAGGTCAAAAGCAACAAGTATTCATGGATGAACTCTTAGCAAAATCAGCTCAGTGTTATGCATTATACTAAAATTGTGTGCAATTTTTACCTTTATGTTGCTGCCACAACCCAAGTCCTATGTCTAAGGTTAAATGAGTTTCCAAATATCCGTGATTTTACCAGGGTTAAGAAGATAAAAATGTTCACAAGGGGAAAAAAGTAAAATAATAATATTTATAACATACTGTATCTAGATGCTTGGTAAACCATTCATTTAACTCCTTTACACAAGATGCATCCGTCAGCAGATATTCATGGAAGTCCGAGTAGGAAAGGTATATTCCATCTTCTGCAACACAAAAGAAATTGAAATATCAAGGAAATAGTCACAATTGTAAAATGAAATAGATAACAACATAACCAATATAGTCCCAGAAGTGGAGTCCGGGAGCATAGTACAGAAAGAAAAACAGAATCTGCTCAATTTAGATTCTCATTTAACCTGCTAATCTTAGTCAAGTTGGAACCTAGACGTCCAAGTGAGCTAAGCAGTAGACCGTTACAGCTAGTCTGATTAAAATATGCAGCATATTTATAGGATATACACAGGACCAGTGTACAAACACATCATTTTTAAAAGCAAAGCAGCAACCAGCACTCTTCTTGGAAAAGCACAAACCCATCCTTTTTTGGAGAATCTTAGTAGTCATTATGTACATTGTAAGCATTAGAATTTACAAAAAGATCTCTGGGAGTATGAGTTTTGATAATCAAACCAAAGCAATAGGAAACCTTCTAATTAATATATTCACCACAAAAACCCTTAAAGCAATAAGAGAAATTTTCTGAAGTAGTGATAAGAAAAAAATTTACATACCATCCCCTGAATGATAGTGTGCCAACTCTTGTGCAGTAGAAGCCATCCTTCCAAGAACTGCATTCATCTATGTAAAGTGAAACATTTTAGGGAACCATTGAAAATTACTACAGCACCAATATGTATACATTTCCCAATGGAAGTATATATTATGCTCACTGGCAAACCAGAATTGTCAAGGCAAGAAATATCAGATGCCTCCAGTTTGGAGAGTGGGCCTTTGGCAGCAAGTTTCTTAGTGAACGCATTTGCTAAAGATATGGATTATGTAAAGGCAATAAGAATTTCAGAATGCCTTTTACAATGACTGAACTTTCTAGCGAAGTTTATCTTCTTTCCCCGAAAATGCTACATAACATTCATGCTGCCTAAACCAGCCCAAAGTATACACTAACAGAAGGTGGCCTAATATGTAAAGCAGACATGTCAATGTGCTAAAGTTACAAAAATGGAAATAGCAAAAAGTATAGGCAAAGGGGCGTATCTGATGCAGACGTTTAATGTGCCAAACATTACAAAAATGGAAAATAGAGCAGTGCAATGATTCCAAAAAGCAACTCCACTGATACTGGGATATAGAATATAAATTCTGATCATTATGGCCATAAACACTGCATAGTTGGTTAATCAACACCTTAAGATATGGTGTAAAGAGTAGACTAACTTAAATAATAAATTGAAGAGCTAAGAGTTTATGTAATTCATTGGCAAACAGTTGTTCTGGAAATATTTCTTTTATGTCACTCTGCATAATACTTCAATGGCATTTTTTTTGGTAACATACTTCATCAATGTCATCTATTTTTGTTAATGCATCAGAAAAGTGCCAAATGTAGTTGCTACAATGCTATACAAGCTCAAGTCCTCTAATTTGATCCAAGCACACATACATTGGGAAAGTTTTACATGTAATCGTAAAGAACTGTTGATCTTACAAACACATTTTCACATCCTTCAAGTGTGTTTTTTCTTTCCCTTTCAAATGTCAATCCGCTTATCCATTTCCAGATTACCCTAAAAGCACTTGAAGGTGCTACATTCCATGTTTGCTTCTATCTCGCACCTGATCTCCCCTATGTTTTTAAACTGCCTGTAGGAGTTTTAGCATCTTAACAAATAATCATGGGATAACAAAGTGAAAGAAGATGAAAACCACAAACCAATTGTCAGATTAACATCTTCAATTACCACTTAAACAAGCCAAGATCATTAATATTCTGATCCTTTTCCCAAATTGTCTGCCGACAAAACAGCATTAAAGCTTTGTTTGGTCAAGTTGCAGGTAGAGGTGTAAAGCAAAAGATGAGTTTGCTGTGAACCTGCCTAAATAATCCCCAGACCTCACTGTCTTTAAGATATCCTTGCATTAACTGATTTTACCATCAATAGAACTTTACATATGCCATAACAGGAGATGATATGACAAATACAATAAAAATAAGTTGCATTTAACTGGCATACCTCTAAATTCCTTGCTGAAAGGCTATCATCTGTGGCAGCCTGCTGTCCATTAAGAATAGAAGTTGCTGCAACACGAGCCCTTCTTCCCTGAATCAATGTAGAAGCCTGCCCAGTGAGCATATCATATTGAGACTGCAATCGTTTCAGCTGCTTCTGCAACTCCAATTCTTCAGCTTTTAATGCTAAAGTTGCATCTCTGATGATTAAGTAAACCATCAATGTCAGAGAAAAACCGAGCAAAAGTAAAACAAATCACTCTGAGACCAATTCAATTTCAATATACCAAGGAGCAAAGATAAGGTTCTAAGAATGTTATATTTTGCTTATTTCCAGGAAAAAGAATTCAGAGAGGGATGCACAATCCTATGCACACTAAATTGCCTTTATCTACTTTCTGGTGTCATAGGCAGTTCCTAATTGTGGAATAAAGATAATCCAGAACTGAAGATTGATCAAATCAACTGGAGAAAAGTGAAGTGCTGCTGTTGCATTTGAGGTAATGAGAAGAAGATTGTGGCCTTCACATACCTATGATCAAGTCCCTGTTAGATCATGCATTTCATAATATTTCTAGAAACAAAACATAACATCTGTGTTCGGAACTCATAGATAACTAATTCTAAATAACTAATTCTAAGTATGCTAACTTCTGCAATCTGAGAGGTTTCAAATAGTGTACCCAAATGAAGGTAGTGATCAGGAGCACAGGAAGTTCCAAAAAATAGTAAAAGAGAAACGGACCACGAGAAAAAGTAAAGATGAGATGAAAAGCATGTTTGGCTAATTTCTTTAAGAACCATTCCCTCTATCCCAGTTTATGTGCCAGTGTCCGGGGTTCCCAAAGTCAAACAGATTAATTT
The DNA here is from genome assembly GCA_000787875.1 of Solanum virginianum. Taxonomy (NCBI): domain Eukaryota; kingdom Viridiplantae; phylum Streptophyta; class Magnoliopsida; order Solanales; family Solanaceae; genus Solanum; species Solanum virginianum. The sequence continues at coordinate 112,725 of DF357214.1, read as the reverse complement.
TGACCGTGAATTTGGGCATGAAATCTTTAAGTTTTTTGGAAATAAAATTACACACTTGAAAACTAGGTTAAAAGTATCATTAGTCACAATAATTGATAATTCAAGATATTTAAAAGATATATGAGAAAAATTATAGGCTGATACACTTAAGTCAAGGGTCTTCCTGGAACAGCCTCTCTATCTCTATGAGGTAGTGGTAAGGTCTGCGTACGCTCTACCCTCCCCAAATCCCACTTGTGGGATTTAGCTGGGTCTGTTGTTGTTGTTGTATGAGAAAATTATGGTCAAAGAAACACTTGTTTGAATCTCAAAATCCAAAAGGTGCCGCATAAATTGGGACAGGGACACAGAAAGTATTTAACTTATTTATACATCACACAGTTGAGAGTGTAGGTACATCACAATGCAAATATGAATCGTACAGAAACCAGAATGAAGTCAACAATGTAATTTGAGCATTTATACGCACTCAAATTTCGAGATAGAACAGTAAAGGTTTAGCAATAAAGAACAACAGATCTAAGAGACAATAGTCATTACCTTATATCCTTCAATCCTTCTTCGCTTCCGAAAACTGCCTCTTGGTTTTCTCTCCTTGTTGAGAAGGCTGAAATGCTGTCATAAGCGAAGTCTAGATCTTCTCCCTGCGAAGTCATTGCACAAATGCGGGTGTCTGTATGTATACAGTGGAAAGAAAAAAAGAAGGACATGATAGCAATCATCTTCAAATTCCATTAAATGGAAACTCCTTGTTACATACCCCTACCCCCACCACCACCCAAAAGAAAAATACAATGAAAGCATACAATGAGGCAAACAAATCTAAAGGCTGACAAATGATAAACAATTATCAGCAGTAATGGTTCTAAACATTACAGTCGTCTTGCAACTATGAACCTCCAGAAAGTTTTTCCTCTCTACTGAAAAGCACCACAGAGAACTTTGATTAACCTTGACAAAATATGTATAAGCTTTCTTAACAACTGAGACAAGGAGTATGCATAATGCAAACCCCCTTATGAATATATATCAGCATTTGTCAGATATACCATAGGAGGCATGAAGGCACCTTTAACTATACCACCAAATTCTTGAGGTTTTAACCATGCTGAAGTTAATTGTTTTTATATGAAATGATAGTTTTCCTCAACTTTATTTATTATTTACTTTTTTTGACCCCATATGGTGTCTGAAGGCATGACAAGTTGACAACATACCTCCAACAGCTTCTCCTCATGTAAAAGATGCTCGTACCTAGGTTTCAAGAGAGGATAATATTTAAAAGAATGAACAGTGTGTTCCATCTACAAATATAGAGAATTCTGACAAATGCAAGAAAAAAAATATTGCTAGAAGGATAGGATAGGTAAAGTCAAGATGAATTCTGTAAGTACTATATTATCCAGAGATGTCATTTCAAGCAATCGAAACACTTCGCATTCATGATTGAGAACGAGGATAGAGTCATATTGACCAGGATTTACTTCTTTCCTCTTTTTATATGACTAGTTTTTATCAAGAAAGGGAAAATAAGTGGAACGAACATAGGCCTATAGTGATCATGACAGTGGGATCTAAAATAAAAGATATTAGTAACTAACATACACATGCAGCAATTCCTAAAGGAAAGTTCATAAGATAACACAACAACTAATACTATTATGCCTCAATCATAAGCAACCTAAGGAGATAATGAAAGTTGAAAATGCCTTTCGGTAGAAACTCGCAATTATCACTGTGTAAACTCATTGAACAATAAACGCATCAATTACATCTAACCCTTATATCCTAAAGCTTCTATGGCCAACGGCCAAGCCAAAATATATTTCTAAAGAAAGGAGAGAAGGGCAGTCCACTACACTAGATGGAGTCTTGCAGATATTCTCCTTTTCATTCAGGAGTAAAAGCCAAAGCATAACTAATCACAATTATGTTAACATCCTCATTAATGATGGCAAAAACGTTGAAATGACATTGAATTTTGAATACAAAACAAATTCAATTGCAAGGTTGGTACTAAGTACAGCTTCCAGATAGAATGTCTAGACGTTTTTCAAAAACCTTTTTAGGATACACATAAAACCAAATCGAGTATGTAAAAGATTAAACATGAGACATTAAAATGGCACAGCTTAGTAACTTTGCAAATTAGAAAACACAATAAACTGATAAATAATACAGCTCCCGATGAATATGATAGAGTAAATAGAACAGTAAAATTATCATTTATCTCTTGAGAAATTCAATTTGCACATAACTATATACAGAACTGAAGAAATCATGTATTGTAGCTCAAATGAAATCGCTTAGTAACTTTTTTAAATGAAAAAAAATAATTACAATAAATTGATACTTAGTACAGCTTCCCATCCACAAATAAACTGAATGCTAAATAAAATAACATCTCAAAGTTCAAAGCTTAGATTAAATTATACAACCAAACAAAAGCAATTATCCAGAATGTAGGAAGAGAAAGAGAGACTTCACTGTGTGACTTCGGAAGGGGAAAGGACATTGGAAGGGCGAAGGCTGGAACAAAGCCAATCGAGGACAGGTCGAGCGTCCTCGTACTGGAAAGGCCACTCGAAACTATCAGGATCAAGTGATTCGTGACCTTCGTATCCCAATTCCCCAAGCAATGTGCATAATTGCGCGCTGCTCATGCTTCACTGCTGCTGGGTAGATCGGAGTTGTCAATTGTCTCGCCGGCCGGGAAATGCCTTTTGCCGCCGGCACTGACCTAATTTGGGAGATTTTTCAGAATTTTAAATGTTACTCACAACTGGTGCCGGAATATTTCTCGTATAGATATGATGTTTCGAATTTAATTTGTTTTCTTTTTCCCTCTTCTTTTTTCTTTTTTTAATTTAATTTCATAATTAAACTGAAAAGAAAAAGATATCCAATTTTTTATTTTAATTTAAATTGCCTAATTGACCCTAAGTGAACATTGCTTCGACAAAATATGGTAGTTGGTTGACTGAATTTTACCAATAACAAAACAAAATGTACTATAACATCTTCTGTTATTAGAAATGATTCATAGATTAGTTGTTTTGGCAAGTGGAATGTATTTGATATCACAGTAACTAGTAATTGAGACTTCGCTTCTTTTTCATCAGTAAAGCTAAACCCAATTATTATATTGATTATGTCAAACGTAGCTTTAGAGTGTCTCAGTAGATAAGGCGACATAATAAAGTCTTTATTATGGCTTTTCAAGTCTTAAGCAAACAAGCACACAAGTTATACTAGTCAACTTTAAGCTATCGAGTGACGATTGACCAAAAGGACTTCAATCATGTTGTTAAATACAAATTGGCTTGTGAAAAATGAATAACCAAGCACACGAGTTGTATCGATCAACTTTGAACTGTCGAATGACGATTGTTCCATCTCTTAAGAACCTTCTCCAACTTCTGAATTGTCAGAACAAGAACTTTATGTGAAAGTTGAAACCTCGAAAAGAGAATTGGCAATGTTATTGGTGAAAATTCTCTCGTAAAATTAGTCAAAAGTACGTGAATGTGGAGCGAAAAGTCATTTCTTTTTATATATATTTTCTTTTTTCCTCCCATTGATGCCAGGTTTTCTGAGCTAGTTAATAAGAAAAAAAATGGGTTAAAGTATTAGAAATGTCGGGTTAAAGTATTGCAACACCATTTCTTTACAACATTGGAATCCGAGCCAGCTTTTACATTAACAACGGTATTCGGACCAGCTTTTGCTCTATTCCTCCAGATTTGAGCGTAACATCTTCTGTCTCTACTGAAATTTGATGCTGAGACCTCGCGGTTCTCCCCAATTCATGATCAATTCAAATACAAGAATGTCTCAGCAGTAAAACCATAGAACCTATGTTGCAGTAGCCAGCTCATTTACAATCCCAAGCTACCATTGTTGGTGAAACATCCAAGGATAACGTCGCAAAAAAGAGTAGGGAAACAACACTAGCAAAACAAATAGCATACACAATATAAACAAATGAAGTCTGGAGAAGGTATAGCATATGCAAACCTTCCTCTTACCTCGTGGAGGTAGAGACGTTTCCAAAAGATCGTCGACTCAAGTGCAGCAAATATAAAAGTAGTTTATGAAAAAGGAAATACAATACTGGGGGTAGGGAGAGAAGTAGTAGAATCAAAATTCTTTTAGATTACTCTTGGGGATCTATTTAGGCATTGAAGAGCATGTACTATTTCCAATCCACCATGGCATAAAGCACAATTACTAACTGCCACTAGTTGAACTTTCAATGCGCAGATAGTGTAATGAACTTTTCTACTATCAAGACACTTAAAAAAGAAGCCATTATCAAGTAAGTTCCTAGAGCTTAGATTGGTAGCATGCATCAAAGGATGATAAACTACTTATAACAACCAGCAAAAATACACTAGTAACATAAAAATATTCTGCAATCAGCTAAAATAATTTAAATCTTTTCTAATAATATAACACATCAACAAGACAATAACCATCAGCATTTTGCGAACATCAGCACATGTGACAATCCACAAGCGAGGGTGCTGAGAAGTCATATAAGATTAAAAGGGAAAAAGTTTTGTGTTCAAGGAAGGACTGATAATTTTTCAATAATCATACCCGCTGCAAAAAAAAATTGTCACCGTCTTGCAGGATATCTGAGAGAAATACAAGGCATTAACCACAACAATGGCAGACTTGAAAGTGAACAGCGCATCAAAGAGCAAAAACAGTAAGAAAGTCACTTCTGCACAATTCACATGAATCATGGTAATCATGCTTTGATTCATATGATACTATCCACGTCAACCTCAATCAAGGCAACTTAATGTCAGGGAATGTGATGTGTTAAGTCACTGCAGAGGACTACAGTAACATCCCCAATCACTTACACTAACATACGAAAAAACAAAGGAACATAGAATAAGCCTAACATCTCTCATGCATTCTGTATACTGTTCGATTTTACAAATAGAAATCCATTCCATCCTATAGAGCAATCTCAGTTCAAAAGCTAACATCCAAGGCATTACAAAGAAGCTATAAATAGGATAATGTAGAAATTGGAAGGGCTCATCAAATTTTTTATCAAAATTCATATATAAAATAGCATGGCTGTTAAGCCCATAAGCCCATCTCATTTTCTGTATATATGCACCTCTTATGTTTGTAATAGCACAAGACATTCTTGCCCCATTCTGTGTGGGTTTTAACAATGGCTCTCAAGTTCATTTCTATTTGATCATCAGAAATGAGATCATAGGTGATTCCTTAGAACCACATTTCTGATCATGAAACTTGGCTAATCTTCAGTTTATCCATGCCTCCTCAAGGTAACCCTGTTGACATTCCCACAAAGCATAACATAACTGACACTGTCATTCAAGCTTTAGCAACCATAATAGTCACACAAATTCGGACTGCACGAACAGGCTCACTTTTCTTACTAGGCCAGTGTAGTAGAAAATTTATCAGTGACAAACAACCACTATATTCTCAATCCATTAACCAGCTATTCATTCAAGTATAAATTAGCAGATAAATAACATTTGAGTTGAACCAAAATTTCTGAAATCGACATACAACTACAATACCATTGAAAGTTCAACCTCTAACATAACACGCCTATTAAAAGACCAACATAAAAAGAAAGCATTTTTAGAAGCAGCATTGGTCCTTACTCCATGAGAATCTTATAGATAATGATCCGCCATCGATTGCCTCAGTAACCCCTGCTGCTATTAAGAATTGAGCCAAGCGTACCCAAAACTGCAAAAGCCAAAAGGGGGCTCACATCCAAAGTGTCAAAAATTGGGGGAATTATGTTCCTGAAGAGATTCAAATAAGGATCACAAAGGTCTCTAATAGCTGACAATGGCTGCCTATCCCATGGTATATTCGGAAACCAACTGAGCAAAACCCGAACCATCAAAACCCCGCTGTATATATCAAGCCATTTCGCCATTCCAGCTGCAACCACAGTGAAAGGGGTATTCAAACTTCCTGTTGTAGGCTGATTTTTAAGGGCCGCGAAAAACATTGGCCCCGCAGAGTAAGCTAGAGATTGCCCCAATCCATTAAAACTCAATTTTTGGAAGACCAACTTCGATACAGCTAAAGTGACTGCAAAAAAAGTTGTAATTGTACGCGTCGAGCTAGTGATTAAAGGATCGACTGTAATTGACGGCTTTGTTGACAAATTCGCAGATGGGTTTTCGAGAACAGTTGAGGATGATGCCGAAACTGTGAATTTCTTCGATTTAAGAATGTGCAGAGAAGGAGTTGCGAGTGAATTTGGCCGGGTGAAAACGGAAACAGTTCCGGGTTTCGAGTAGATTAGGGTTGAAGGAGGAGAGAAGATTGTAGTTCTGGGAAGATTTGGATTTTGGAGAATTAGGGTTTGAGAAGCCATTGGAGTTTCTCGAAAGCTGATTTTTGAGGTTTAGAATGGTTTCTTTGAAGACCCGCTAAAGATTGGGTACAAGTTTATAAGGGCCCGTTTGGTTGGAGTGATTAACAATGATGGAGTCTTGATACTTGTAATTGTGATTTTGAGCTTATATTTAGATATGAAATTTAAGAAGAAATACTAGTAATACTTATTTTTAATTTGAAAACAATATTTGAAAATTAAAATTGTTTCTAAATTTTTTATGATGAAAAAAATTGTAAAAATATTTTTTTAGAGTTTCTTTTTTGTTTTGGAATCTGGAGTTCAATCTCAAACGATATTCATGGGTAAACGAGCATTAATTAATTTTAGAACATGAGACAAGTAGATGTCAAAAATTTACAATTACCCAATTCCAAAATCATTTGATATAATTTCCTAGCTTGATTGAGCGTAGAAGGTGTAAAATTTTCTGTTATTAATTATTGTTAATGCATTATTTTATTCAATTATTGGAATGATGGTCATAACTTTTATGGATATAGTCATAAGCTTGTAACCTTCCATGGATATAGTATGTTACTTTCGTAGTTATAACTACATTCACTACCTATAAAAATCACAACTTATACTTATATCCACTACTTCAATAACTTGCTACCGATGATAATCACTGACTTCCCACTATTATTCTTAATGGTAAAACAGTTATAAATAGGACATATCTGATTAAAGATCTCTAAACATAAATTATCCTTTGAAACTGCATATCATCTTTGAGTACTTTGAAGATTTACTAAAAGATGAAAAATAAACGGCAATGTTTCGAATTATATTGCTAACAATGACTAGAGGTATATTGATATACTTTTTAACTGCGCTATTGTTCTATGATCTCTTACAACAAATTTAATACATGTATGCATATAACAATTATTCAACATAGTTAATACTAATATTTAATTTGATTATTAATTTAATATTTTGATAATATATATAATTTATGCGAGAAATATTTTATATTGAATAGAATATAAAATAAGAAGGTAATGATTAATTATACATGTAATATGAAAAAATATCATTCATTGCTTTTGAACTCATAAGGCAAAACTCTAACTAAGGATGATAATAAAGCGGGACTAGACGATTATGGGGCAAATTCATATAAATTAATAAAGAATTCGACCTGCCATATTCGACTTAGCAAATTTTTTTGTTTTCAACTCGTCTTCGCCACAGTCAGGGATTGGAAGTTTACTTTCGAGTTATCTTCTTCCTGGTTGAATCTTAGGTCCAAGTTTTTTTCCAGCGCAGCTGATTATTCCGACAATGTCAAGATAATCCGGTGACGTTCAATCATCTCAGCAACATACAAAGTTTTTCGATAATGTGTAGTTTCAATTTTCAATCAGAATTTTTCACGACACAAATATTATTCAGGTGATATTTTCCATCTTTTCTCAGTTTTCAGTCAAAATCTTGTTCCTTCTTATTCAATTTTTGTCATTTCTTATTTTATTTCTGCCAATTGTACTAGCTTTGAATTCTATTTATGAGTTTTTAATTACTGATATATTTGAGTTGAGGGTCTTGAGAGAACGAACTCAAACACGAACTCTATAGAGGTAGTAATAAGGTATACACATATTTTATCCACTTATGAAATTTTATCGAGTAAGTTATTATTATTATTATTATTATAAAATTAAAGACAGAATATTATAAATACATGGCTAATAGCTAATTAATTTGAAACAAATTTAAAAAAATTGAGATCAATCCGACTTCTTATATAAAAATTTCTTTGAATATTGAAACTAATTATCAATATATATTGCGCTAAAACACATATTTCAAATATCATCAGGGAGTAGGAACAAAAAGGAAAAGAAAAAAAAAAAGTATCAAGAACTCCACCCAACACATTTTATTGACACCAATAGGAGAGTAGAATAAAATGATGGGGCATGTGCTAGTATAAATTAATTATTAAATTTTTTTCATTATTATTGATGAAAATTCAAATTTTGTTGTGTAATTATTTGAAAATCATCTAAAAAGAAAAAGAAAGATTTTGTTTTTAACTAAATATTTTATTAATTAGTTAAGTTTAGCTATAGATTATTTTTTGAGCTAATTAGTTAATAGTTAAGTTAATTATTTTATTTTTGTTAAAGATAAGCTCGTAAATTGGCTAATATTAATTCACCTTATTTAATTTTTAATCAAATTAATCAATCAACTCAATTTGACTAGATTTTAAATTTCAAACTCAATGGCCAAATCCTAAATCAATTCCCCATCGTTTCACGAAGTGGTCAATGGAGTGTTGAGAGAAAAGCAACGGCGGAGAAGATGAATCAGAGGGTAGCGGTCAGAAGGAGGCCGTCGGGAACTGATGGCTCTGATTTCTCCTATCGCATGGTCGTTGATTCCAGTACGGTCCCCCCATTTCCATTTTCCGCAACCTCTCACCTCCATTTTCCCCTATTGGTTTAATCTCATTAACTTTCTCTCCTTTTTTTTTTTGTTTTTTGGGGCAGGATACACGAAAGTTGCAAAAGCAAAGTCTCGTCTGGCTAAATTGATCTTCGCTCAGGTTTGTAGCAGAAAAAAAAATTAGGGGCAGGGAAGGGCAAGTTCACATAGTTAACCAACTTAGCTGCTGAATTTTTTATTATTATTACATAATCTGTGGTTTAATCAGAAATGGTTATTTTAGGGCTATTTTCCAGATTTTGAGATAGGATTTAAACAAGTTATGAAGTTGGTTGTTTCTCGGTAGAGCTTGTCGAATGAGGCTTGCCTAGTGTGGTTATTACACTGGAGTGGGGTTTTCTGTGTGCAGGGTAGTGGTTGCGGGTTCCTTGTCATAAAAAAGTCACGAAGTTAGTTGTCTCTTTAATATATCACCAACTCATCTGTTAATGCAGGCATCTGAACTTGAATTGTACTGCCATTAACTAATTTACATGTTTGTTTAGGGTCCAATAGGATAGTATACTCTCTATTCCCTTATTTTAGATTTGTTGGGGACTGGATCATTTCATTCTTACTATAATATTGATGATTGAAACTAAAGGAAATAAAGACAAATAGAGGCTTAACTAACTGGTTATCTGATTTCCAGTATTATAAGCGACATGATTTGGAATACTAACTTATAAGCATACCAGTGTGAGGTCTTTATATTGATAATTTTGTATCGTGCACTCCAGGTTGTCACTCAATTGATGATAGTAGCTAATGTATTTGTTTCATTATCAAAGAATGAGTCTCCCGATAGAGTTTTGGTTTCTTCCCTTATGATTGGCTTCGTGTCTATTGTGGCAGGGCAACTAGGTTTGCTACTGGATTTCATTTGTGACCTAATCAAATTAATTGTTCACTTTTTAATGTGACATTCTCTCTTGTTATAATTAGGTCGAAAGAAAAGCCGGTCCAGCTTTCTAAAGTTTTATGTCTTTGGGTCATCAATGGCAATCCTGCTGTCAGTGGCATATATTGCTATGAGCAATCTCCAATTGGAGGTATGGTTGTGGTCATTCATTTCGAGTATAAATGATGCTTAGCTGTGTAATAGGCAGAAATGCACCTATGACAGAATATGATAAATAGTACTTTATATTTTAGCACTATTTTGGTAGTTTCTTGCTTGTCAATTGTTGTTACTATTTGTGCTTTGGTTATAACATTAGTTAGTTGTTGTTACTGTTCTTTTTCTTTGTGCTGTATTTTGCGTAGCTTAGTGCTTTATTTCCTTGTTGTTACTGCTTTCATTTCAATATTTTCTTTTTCAAATTGCTTTGTGATGCTTTACTTAAGTGTCTGTTGGGAACACCCTCTTTATATCTACGAGGTAGGGGTAATGCTATGCACACTCATCCCTCCCTAGATCCAGTTATGGAATTACGCTGGGTATGTATGTTGTTGAATAGGGACCTCTCAGTTCTTTGGCATGATTGAGTTAAGAAAACCTTGATTTACTTGAATGGTCCTTAGGTGACACTTGTGCTGAATTCTTTAACTTCACTTGGAACTTTTTAAGTTAGTATTTGATTTTTGATGCAAATCTTAGTGAAATCAATCTCCAAGTTCAAAATTTTAAATTGTGGTTTCAAAGCGTATCTTAAGTGAAGCTTTTCAAATCTTCAACTTGCACACAAATTCTCAAGTTCCACTAACTTTTTTCTAATCTTGACTTCAAATATTTTTAGAATCTAAAGAAGCAAATTTATATTGCTTAACTTAGTAAGTAATGTTGTGATCGGCAGAATTGTTTTCTCCATTTACACCGTTGTTAATTGTATTCTACTTGTGTGGTTTTTCTGGTAGTTACTCGTTAATTTGCAGTCCAGAATAGTCCTTCCTCCACAATCCTTATCCGAGGAAGGTTAAAAAGAGAATATAATCCAACTCATTGATGCAAGGAAAAATCGAATTTTCCAACGTCCATATCCTGGTTGTTGGCGATTTTTGTTTGAAGGAAGGTAGATAGCTTGTGATGGTTCAAGTTTCCACTATGTATCTTTGACAGTTCCAAATTGCTTTCATAAGGCTTGATTGATTAAGATGGAAACAAAAGAACACAATCAAGCAATAAGTAAGTATGCTAACTTAATTGGAGTACACAAAGCACGCTTTACAGTGTGTCCACTTCTCCCTTCCTTAAGAACCAGTCAACCACTTGGGGTGACACGTCCTCAATTGCAAGATGTTGGTCGTTCTTTTGATTTTATGTGAATTTGCTTCTTTCTCTGATTTCTTGCTATCATTAGCGCTTGATTAAAAATAATGTAATGACAATTGTGCATTTGCTTCTTTCTATGATTTCTCGATGTCATTTTGGCTTGACTAAAAGTAATCTAATGATGTTATTGTGTAGGCATTACAAAATTTAACGAGTTTGGAGACTCTAAAGACTGCAGCTGTCCTACTAGGTACGCTATATGTTGCAAAGCCTGTTGTCATTATATGCTGTATACAGTTGATTTATTGACCGTGCTCTTGTTCTGCAGGATTTGTGGTACAACTGTTTGTAATTGGTACAACCGTTTCTCTTATTAAAAATATGGCACCTCCTAAGAGGACTTCTTGATTATTACTGTAACTCTGGTGCAACTCCAAATGTCTTTTGACCAACTAAAAGAGGTTCTTATATACTTCGGATTCAACAGAGATGCTGTAAGTTGCTTTTATCGATGCAATTTTTGGAAGCGTTTCTGATTTAAGATTACTGAACTAAGTATCAGACTGGTGCATTAAGATTTAGCGTAGACGCAAGAATGCCGGATTTACAAGGATTCATACTGGAGCGAAGTCACTTCCTATCTTTTACGTTATGTTCATTTAGGTGCAACTGTTGCTGTTCGTGTGTAGTAGAATGCACTTGCATTCGACTTTTGTGAGGGCACTGATGTTCCAATGCACATTTTGGTTAAATATTTGAAGATTTTGAGAACCTGGATTTATTTGGATGATCTTGTCTCTAGAGATGTTATAGTTATAGTAATATAGATTTGTCACATCAAATATAAAATTAAAAAATTAGCACCAAGTCTGATGCCCACCAGAGCTTCAAAGTTCAAAATATTGCTACTGTGAATTGTGTCGGCCGAATAATATATCAAAATACTGAGAGAAGCTCGTATTTAAGATTTGAGTTGTTGTCCATTGAAATCCATCATTGAAGAGCTAAAAGTTTAAATTCTAAAAGTGAATCTGGTACAAACGTGATCATTTCGAGTGAACAATATATTAGAAGACAATTCCTATTCCAAATCTTGGGAGAGGAGATTTGAGCCAGTTGGAAATGAGAAAAAAATTAGCTCGTTAGATGAACTTCTATGTATAAATATTGGATAACAATATGTATAAATGTTTTATGTTGCACCCTTTCTTTTCAGTTCATCCCAAAGAAAATGTCACCTTGTCATAATTAGAACAATATAACTTTTTAATTTTTTTTTTACTCTTAATTAAATGAATTTCAGTCACACAAAATATCTAACGATTATTTTAGAAGTCTTCCCTTTTTTCTATTATTGTTCTTGGTATTTATATTTGTATATATCATGTAAATGTAATTTACGAAATGAATACATCTCATAGTGAGGTAGGGCGGATCCAGAATTTTGGGTGCGGATTTTCAATTATTCAATAAATTTGTGTAAACTTAATAGTTATATTGAGAAATCTATTAAATATACTCTAGTGTGTATGTATATATATATATATATGCATGCACCATTTTCACTCGACAATATAAACTCTTCAAAATTTATAAGTGCTGAAAAAGCTAGAGTCCACTGTAGCGATTTTGTTCTTGTTTCATCTTTTTTTACCTCTCCAATCGCTGCTCTCATATTCCACAAGTAGGGTTTGAGGAGGATAAAATGTACGTTGACCTACTCACTATCTTATAGTGATAGTGAGACTGTAATATATATACATCACCATTTCAAAAGATGCAAATTGTAAACATGATCATCGAGAAAGTCATGAAATTCGAAGAAGATAAAATCTATGCAGACCTTACTTCTACCTCCTCTTGAAGTTCCTGTCCTTTTTTATCGAATAATATAGGATCTATGCTCTCCCTAACTTCTTACAATGAGAATCACACTTTCTTTACGCTATTAACCCATAACACGTAATTCTTCGTAACAAGTTTGATATATTACATTATTACTTGAAATTAAAACGAACATAATATATTATAACAAGTTAAATTACACGATTTATTAGCATAAGGGAAATATTTGCGAACGGAAAAAAGGTAAAGACAAGTAATAAGCCTCTATCGATCCCATCGTAATAACAAATTTTTTCAACATCCGAAAATGACCCGCCATGAACCGCCAGTAAACCACCGCCGGACGCCCATCGTAATAAAAAATTTTTCCAACATCCGAAAATGACCCGCCATGAACCGCCAGTAAACCACCGCCGGACGACACCCGAAACCGAATCCCCGGCGTTTGCCTAGACGAATACTGCTTCCTTTTCGCCTCCTTATGTGACGGCGCCGCCTGCACCACCGCCGTATCACGGCGGTGTTGGACCATAAGGAAATTTCTACGCCACTTTTGTTTATAAGCATATTATATGAGCTATAATTTGTAAATATCGAAGAACATAGTATTTTGTAGATATATATACACACTTAGTGGAGCTATAATTTGTAAATATCGAAGAACATAGTATTTTGTAGATATATATACACACTTAGTGTGGTCCTAGCTATAGATATATTTATTTATATATACAATAACTAATGGTTAGTATCGAAGTAATAATTACAATCAATAGGTTTATGTACTGTAATGTACTCATGTTGATGTGGAAGCACACCATGGCGGAGCTAGAATTTTTATTGGGGGTTTAAAATCTGAATAAATAGATATATAAATTATTTAAATGAGGCTTTACATCTTCTATATACATATAAAAGATAATTTTAACCATATATAAATTGTATAATTATTCGACGAAGAGGGTTTGGATAACAAAAGCGGATTCAGAATTTAAATTTTTTGGAGGGTCAATCTTAGCAATAAACTTATAATTATATAGATTCAGAATGAATATTATTTATTTTTGAGACGAGGTCCTTCGAAAATAACTTTTTTATTTCTATGAGGTAGTGATAAGATTTGCGTATATTTTACTTATTAACAATAAACTTATAATTATGTAGATTCAAAATGAATATTATTTATTTTAGTGACTTTTTATATAAATAAATTAATATATTTTATTAAAAATATTGAGTTCAGATGAACTTGATTTCGCGATGCTAATTATTGAAAAAGAAAGAATTTGGTCTTTTGAAACATGTTTAGAGCCGGAGGTAGTGTATTAAGTGAGTGTCATCATTAGGGTAAGATTACTTTCTTAATTACAAATAAATTAATGTACTAATGAGATTTCATGGATATGTAGAGTTGCGGATTTCAGGGAATATTAATTATTAATTATATATAAGTAGTAGTTCTCTTTCTGCTTCATTACTTATTAAGCAAAGTAATTACAATATTTTAAATTTTGGCCGGTGGGGTGTACGGGAATATTTGCTTTAAAAAGCAATCATCATGAATTGTTACGAGATAATTGAGATTTTTTTCCTTCCTTAATCAGACTTTTGATTCAAACATCTAAAAATAATAAGATTAAGAGTGTTATATCTCCAAAAATAAGTTGTGCAATATGTAAAATCAAATTTAATATGAGTATCGAAAATCAAATGAAAAGTTTTAAGAGATAAAAGAACATGCAAAGCAAGTGAAGTACTAATTATTAGAAAAATGGAGTGTATTATTATAGAAATTAATGTATATCAGGAGTGTGCTATTTTTACGATATTAAGGAATATGTTATTAGCTTTTTATATTTGAAAATTCTCTTATTAGTGTTTTGGTATATATTTTTTTATACTCCTTCCCCTTGGATAGTTATTTTATTACTGAGCTTGGATCTTTTTTTCCTATAAAGATTTGGTCTTTGGTAATAATGACTTTAGTATTGCTTAACTAAATCGCTTTGTTCGTATATAATAACTTTAGTATTGCTTACCTAAATCACTTTATTCGTGTAATAATAACTATAGTAATATTTCTTAATTGAATCCGCAATAGCTTTCTGTGGATTGTTCATGTACTAGGTGTTTATGTCTAATGAGCTGTGTATGCCCTCAATAAACTTATTACTTTCAAATCGAAAAAAAAAATTAAACCGAACCAAATCGTCAATAACTAAATCGATGGTTATTTTTTTTATTTTGATTTGATTTTTAAAATTTAAAAATCAACTAAATTAATTTAATTATAATTTTAATCAATAATCAATCCAAATCAAACCATAAACATACCTATATGAGATCGACTGTATTTTCTTTATTGATTTATTAACAGTACTAATCTGGACAAGCTCGGACCCTATTTTGCAAATTTTATTAAATACATTGTTATTAAACTAATTTGGACAAGTTGATCCACTAATTGAAAAAAATTACAATAGAATTCATTCACGAGCCTGAATTAATAATTAATAATGAAAGATGGCAAATATATTATCTTATGTAACGAGCCCTATAAATGCTTATTACTGGGGTGTTAGAAGAATATGAAAAATCGACCGAACCAATCAAATCGAATTATATTGAATCAATTTTTATCATTTTCTCAATAAAACTGTGAACTTTTATTTAAGTGTATAACCGTCCCGAATAATTGGGATGATCTTTTTAGTTTATAAAAAAATTCAAAATATTCCCAAACCAAATCGAAGAACTTTACATGTATATAAATATATTTTATATATCAACATGTTAAATTATAAATATAACGTATTTTCTACTCTAGTGATTTGACGATTTTTGGTCTTTGCTCTTTAATTAGCCTTTACTTAAGTAGTTTTCAAATTAAAAGATGCTATAATAGAACCTGCATCAAACAAATATGACAAAATCTATGCAAATATTCTTATATTAAAGTTTTAGATAAAATAATATGGCAAGACGATTTTACATTTTTGACTTTTTGGTGAATTAAAGTATTTTAAAAAAAATATATTTGTAAAAAAATATCTTAATAATAGTTTATTTTGAAATGATACTTTAAAAATTAAAAAAATTCAAAAATTAACCGAACCGTACCGATACCAATACCGAAGAGAAATTGATATGATTGGGATGATTTAAAAATTTTAATTTTGGTTATACATTATAAAATATCCAAAAAATTGAGATGGTATAATTTTTTAAAAATAACTGATTGAACTGCCCCATTGACACCCCTACATATATAACATATTTGTCTTTATCTTTTTGTTTTTTTAAAATGTTGTACAAGTTTTAGTAAAAGGGACCAATTTGCATGAAAGGAAAAGAAGTGATGATTTATGTAATTTAAAGAACTACATGCCCCATGGAAGGAACAAAAAAAAAAAAAAAAAGACAAAATACTTAGATGGTTTTAGGTCCCAAAGATTCAGGAGATGTTATTACCCGCCAACATCCCCTTTCTTCCACCATCTCTCCCTAGGCTTAGCTCATTCTAATTCTCTTCCACCACCAGGTATTGTTTTTTTTTTTTTCAGATTGGAAATTTAGCTCGTAAGTAAAAACATGTGTAGTTTCTTGAAACTTGACCCCTTGTGCCTATAGTTATTTCTTGAAAAATTCCACCGACTCTTGTGAAAATTTTTGATTTTGTATGCTTATTCATGTGGCTGTAGAGTAATTGTCTTGTTCTAGTTTATGTAAGGTGTGTCTCTTATTAACATGCGTCTCTTTAGTTTGCCCAAATTAGATTTAGATAAGCAGTGGTGAAAATTTTAAGAAGCATACGTATGAATTAATTTAAGGGGGTTTAATATCTATTATATATACATTAAAAAATTATTCTTTATGTATAATTTTTCCCTAAAGGGGGTTTGGATGAAACCCCTAATACCTATGTGGCTCCGCCACTGTAGATAACTGTTTCTTGTTCTTTTTTTTGGGGGGGGGGGTAGTGGGAGGGGGGGAGCAACTGGACATCTGTTAATTAATTGTTTGCTTCAGTTTTGATAATGGTGGAAAGTGTATTTTTTGATTTTTTTTTTGATTAAAGAAGTGTATTTTTTTGATTTTTGTTTTTCTTACATAAGAAAAGATGCATTTTTTAGCTGATGACCAAGAAATCAAGTTTGAGGTTTATTTTATTTACATATTGAGCTCAGAATTTGGCTTTTGGTATACTTCTTTACAGAGATCAGTACTGGAGGCTGAATCTTACACAAGCCATCACTGAAAATGGTTTCTGAATTAATAAATGCCAACCCTGTTGTGTATGAAAAGAAGGAGAGGCGAAATAGGCGTGCGCCAACTGTTCTGGATGAATATGCAGCTGAACCTATCGATGAGCTAGAAGTTTTTGATATCCTTCTGAATGATTTCATCATATAATCCTTGTGTTAATGATGATTGAAATCAGATGTTGTTCTTAATTTGTTATTTCAGTCTTGAAATTACTCTATATTTGTTAAGGGAATATAATGAGGCTAGAACTCATCCACTTCAGAATTTGTGATAGCTTTATGTTCAGTCATTTAGATCAAGTCTTTGAGCAGCATTAACATATTGCATGGAAAAACCCTAGAGGAGGTATTTAAGTTTGCTAACTATAGTTAATTCCTTTATACCAGTTGTTTGTGATATTTATTGTTGTGCCATGTAGTTCAATGTGAAAGATAAAGTGAATAAGCTTTTTGTACTTCAGTGCACGAAATATGTTTATTAGCTTTCTCTTTTCTGGTATAATAAGATTGTTTATTTTTTTGTCATTGCCATTTTGGCTAAAGCTCAGAGAATGAAGTTGGAGTAAAGTAGGCATATCGAGGTCTGGTTACTTTGCAGAAACAGGGGATGGGTGGGTGGGTAAGTGTGCATATCAGCGACTACGCTCCATTTTCTGTAGAAACATGGGGATTTTTCATCCACGTATGATTTTCTTGTCTTTATTTGCTTTATCTTGTTTTTTTCCCTGGGCGAGTAGGGCATGCGTCTTTTTCACCTTTAGCATTTGTTTATAATTTTTCGAATTTCAGCCAAGGCAAATCGAAGTGAACAGTGTTTTGTTATTCCTAGCAAATGGTAGCATATATTAGGAACTGACTATCTCTGTTTACTTCCTATTCAATTAAATTATGGGTCAGTCTAACCGATTCACTACACATAATTGCAATCTTCACTTTACTCTGCTTGATGATCCTTTACATAGTTTCACACTTTCCCCTTGCTTCAGAAATGCCAGTGTTATACAATGAGTAACATGAGTACAATACATTTGACTGTGTGTTTTATAGGATTCCTTCTAAGTATTTTCCAGCATGTTTGGGTCAACATTGTATCATTTCCAAGAGAACTATAAAGTTTGATTTGTCAGGGAATCTTTATAGCGATGAAAATTCAATCATTCCTTAACATTCTTACATCATATTAGAGATATAAAAGATCCAGAACATCCCTATTCTCTGGAAGAGCTGAAAGTTATAACAGAAGATGCCGTTGAGGTAGATGACAAACAAAGCCATGTAAGGTGAGAAACAAATCTGTTTCATATGTTTCTGTTTTGATTCCTCATAAGTGGCAGTTTCGTGTTGTCTAAGAAGAGGAAGTTCTTTGATTCAGGGTCACATTCACGCCTACCGTTGAACATTGCAGCATGGCCACTGTTATTGGATTATGCTTGCGTGTGAAGCTTATGCGAAGTCTGCCTTCCCGCTTTAAGGTATGCTTTATCATCCTTCTGTTTTGATCCAACAGACTTGTATATGTTACACGTCTTCTCCTGTAAAAAGCATATTACAATTGATAGTGTTAATCCATAAGTGATGTGCTATTATAATAATTTTATAGAAGCCAATTATTTCCCAAAGAGATAGAAAAGAGATTTATACTTGTATAACTGGACGAAGCATTGATGTCATGTGCTGCTATGTTTGTGTCTGTTCTTAGAACTATTAAAGACTTCAACCTCAAAGTTTTTTCATGGGCACCAGTTTCGTGAATCTTCGGGGACGCATTTTACACTCTCATGATTTCATTTTCAAAATTTGCAAATTTGGTTACCTTTTGTTGAACCTGTTGTTACGAGGCATGGTTAGATTCTACACAACATGGCATGTATCATCACCTAGCTAATATCTGGCCTTAATTTAATTCTATCATGCTAGCAATAAAAAAAATTAATTCAACCAAGCCGTTACTTTCATTCTGGTATATTGGGTATTAAATGGATAGCTTTCCTTTGAGCTTAAATGATACACTGTAAGCAAATGATGTGACAAGAATCAGAAATAGAAATAGGACTCATACACGCATATAGAGGGGGGCGGGAGGATTTATTAGTAGCTCAACTGCTCAAGAGCATATCGCATATGCACAAATCCACCTTATGGTTCTTGCTACTATATTTTAAACATCCCTCAGCTGTATGGCATCTTTTAGCTTCACTGTAGCTGCCTGGCAACACTAGATTCAAATAATCTTATTTGGGGAACTTGGAAGTTGGAACCGGGTTGTGCTGGTTTTCAAATCACAGCTGAACTTTGTAATTCAGAATTCTTTTATCCTATTCCTTTCAAATTCTTATGAGTAGTTGATGACAGCCACACTTTGTTCTGGTTTATCATCAGTGTTGTTAGGTTATATATGTTTCCTTTTAAATGGTCTAATGATATTCTATCTGATTACCTGTGGCTGTGAATTTTCTTCAATTGAGAGGGAAGTGGAAAGAGTAAAGATCTGGGGAAAAATGTTGAAATGGAATCTGATGATGTAGAGTCTGATTTGTGGTGTAAATCATGGTTTAGGTGTAATATGCAATATAGAAGTAACTCGAGAAAACAATAACAGTAAGTAAAATCAACAAATTTGTGTCATGTGAAATTACATTGATTTTTGTATCATGATTACATTGTTTTTCGTATCATGATTTTCTAAAAACCCTTCCTGGTAGCGGACATCGGACTTCCATGTTGGAGGTCTCAAGTTCGAAACCCCTCGCCAGGAAAGTAAGGGGTTTGCCTTCTGGGTCGAACTCGTCACACTGGGTTTGCCTAGTGTAGGTTACTTCTCCTCTGTAGTTTGCGAGCTATTGCATAGGAGTGGGGTTTTACTTGATGCGCACCCAAAGGATAGTGATTGTGGGTTTCCCTTGTGATTAATTTTTTTTTCTAAAAAAAGGTGTTAATGGAGGAAGACTTTCTCCTTTGAGGATGTAATTCAGCTTTAACGAAGTAAAGGAGCAGAGGGTCGACCTATTGGAGAGAGCAGAGGCTTGACCGACAAACTAGAAGAGGGAATTAAAATGAAAAGTGAAAAGTGCCGCTTTATCCTTACTTCAGTCCTAGTATATCAGATTAAAATGATTCCTTTTATACTTTCTCACAGAAAATGTGGTTTCCGAAGTGTTTAACCACTTACTAGCATTGATAAAAGCGGTCCAACTATTTTGTTAGAATTTTCTCTAGTTGTTGTCTCAAAACATTATTTTCAAAACATAAGCTTGTTTTGGAAATGTGATATGAAATGATGATGTTCCAGCCATTTTGTGGGAACATCTACTAATCTTTTCTTTTATGCTATCTGATGTTCTTATACTCAAAAATGTTTTAGCCACTCTATTTGGTTGTATCTTCTCCCAGCACTCTATTTATGTTAATATACCAATGGAAGTTACACTTGAACTAATCAAAAGAAAAAAAAAAGGCTTTAGCCATTCTGAGTGAATTCTCAGATTTCTCATTAGCGAAAAGAACAGACTTTTTAAGATTATGCTAGTTATTGTCTTTTTGTCCAACAGTTCTCCAGATACTAAAATTGGCATTGTGCTTCATATAACTTTGGTTATATATGGCTGCCTAACCTTTAACTGTTAGCTTATTGAAACTAGTTGACTAGTATTGAAGTATTGAATTTTGAAGTTCAAAATTTGATACTGAACTTGCTATGTTCCTGCTTTTCATTTGTTTAAAGAGTGTTCTTAGTTTGATCAGCTTATTGTGAAAATTCTTCTCCATTGTATGGTTTAGTTTTTAGCTGCTTCAAATCAATGCCGGTTCTAATGATGCATTTCACCAAAAGATTATAAAATATAAAGACTGTACAACCTGAATTTGAGCCCACTCTTTCAGAATAACATATAAGCTAAAATCTTCTAATGAGACGGCGTAGTTTTTACATAGTCATCATAGGCTAGAGATTCATCTTAAGGCTAAGTAATTAGTTATATGTTAGTTTCTTCTTAAAATCCTTTGTTCTGGTTAGAAGCTTGTATGTAAATGTAGAGGCAAACGTGATAAATGTGTGTTTAGAGAACCTTTAGTTTTAGAAAACTTCCAACTTTGCTTGCAAGACAAATTATTTGGTATTGGAATAAATGAACCTGCTAGGTATAAACGTGATAAATGTGTGACTTAGAGCATCTTTAGTTTTAGAGAACTCTCAATTTTCCTTATCAAGATTATTTAGTTTTGGAATAAATGCACCTGATAGAGTTGAATAAACATCGGTGATTCATATAGATGATCTCAGCTAGGATGAGATTGTACTTAGTTGGTTGAGCAAAAGTGATATGCAGTCGAGCTTTCAATGATTGGATTTGTTATGAAGGGAAGTGTAGTAGGTTGCTTGTATGTTCTATGTTGGAGTCTTCTACCCTTGATACCCTTTTAGTTTTCACTTGTAGAAAAAAGTCACAATAATCGTGGATGGAGAGAAAATTCTATCCTTCAGGTTGAGTAGCAAATTACATTCTCGTTCTTGCTCAACAGCTAAGCAAAGTTGTCATGATTTCTGCAAAGTTCTTGTGCAGCTTCCTTTCCTGAGCAAAGTAGGATCTTTTTGTCATCATATTTGCTAAGTTCTCAGCTTCTCCTTTTCCTACCAAGGACCCTTTTGAACTTCTCTCATTTTATATACGTCTTAAATTTGTGTTGTTTTCATATCTTTGTAAACCTTTGAAGGTTTAGTCGTTTACTCCTGTTGGGTGAGGAACAACTAATTGAGCTAAGAAATCCAGTAAGTGTCGAATTTGTTTATCTTCCTTGAAAAGTAGAAGGCTGGGCTTGGTATGGATTGTGATATAGCTTTTATGTTGGAAGGTGCAAAGGAGTCAGGTAGCTTCTTTTGGCTTCCAGAGATGAGGTCAATGTACTAGTGAAATTTTCTTGTGCTTTAACTACTTGTGAGTTGTTCCTGCATGATATGAGTAAATCCGTATCAGATCTTTAACCCAGTCTCCTGCAGTTTCAACTAGTTGCTTTCTTAAGCACCAGAATGAAAAAATGATGCAAGGACTTCTTTTGAAAGTCATTTATCTTGTTGGAAAATTATGCAAATATTTCAATATCGAAGTGTTTTGTTGGTAGCTAGCTATTTCCTTAAATTGTTTGAAATTGTTTTCCCTGTCCACAAGTACTCGGTCTACTTGTTTTTAACAACATATCCTTGTTGTCTTGCCAGGTTGATATTAGAGTAGCACCTGGTACTCATGCTACTGAAGCTGCAGGTACCTGTCTCTCTTGTCATACTCAACTCATTCAACATCCAATATTTAGCCTCCAATTACCGTCAACCTGAACAAATTTGGAGCTACAATTCTTTAGCTGTCACTCTGCTGGACTTTCTCCTAATTGAATCCACAAAAGCCTGTATTTCCCACTTCCTTTTTGCCTTCACAAAAGGGCACATTCCTTTAGAAAAGCACATGAGTTTTGCATTTTTCCACACAAAATGTTCCCTTTTTTGTAAATTTAAGTTACTATTAAACACACCCCTGTTAAAAAGAGATGGAAGGAAAGAAAACGATACAACCATCCTGTTTATTATCATAATAAACATTAGCTTTTCTTCAAGAGTAGTCCGCGCTTGCTTTATTATATCCAGCAACTGATAATTTGTTATCTGCCTGCAGTAAATAAGCAGTTGAATGATAAAGAACGCGTAGCTGCAGCATTGGAGAACCCTAACCTTGTCGACATGGTTGATGAATGCCTAGCTCCATCCTATGCATGAAGAAGCTTTTGTTTGGGTATATAGAGATCCAGCCTGATCAAAGGCTTTCTTTGATCATGTTATATTGCCTTGTTGTGATTGTTTTTTTCGACCTCTTTTCGTTGGTTTTTTTTCGTTCAGCTATTAATTTCATAGATATGTTTTAACCAACTTTACTCTTTTAAATGCCTCATCGGAAAATATTTTCTATGTTCACTTTTGCTTGTTCATTGCACTAATATAGATGTCCGCTTGTGATTGTCTAGTTTGGAGAATTGAAGATATAATTTATCATGTAGTTCTTAATTTGTTATATGAAATTTATTATATTCAAAAGGTGATATAGTAAAATTATCATTCTATTTTTTGCTCCTTAACAGTGTGCTTAATAATACTGGATAAGTACAAAACTGCAAATAGACGAAGTACTAATTAAGATAACTTCTTTTTTTTTTTTTACTATTTACCCTCGTTGTATCGTTTTATTAGATATTTTCTCTATTGAGGTGTTTATAGTCGTTGACGATAATTATTAAGGATTAAATAATTTTTTTAAAAAATAATAAATAATTTGAAATAATTAATTTTAAAAATTATGATAGATAATTTAAGAGGAAGGGAATAGTAAAATAGTAATAATCCGGCTTATAATATTTATATCTTTCAATTTTGATTGTGCATAAATAGACACTTAAACTTGTATATAATTGAACAAGGCCTGCCTGGTGGGGGCGGCTCCTCCATTGTGGCTAAACGGGAAACCCAACTCTACGAACCCGAGGAAAGGCTGCGTGCGTGCACGTTCTATGTAAAAAATTGGAGTAGTTGTTATGCGTGAACATTTTTTTTTTCTTGATCCTAAATTATGATTTTTTGTTATCTTACTTGTTACTTTAAACCAAACTAAATTTGGAATAATTGTAGGAAAAGTTTTAGTTGAAGATCCAACATTATTTGCTGGAGAAAAGTAGATAATTTGCCTATGATGTTTGGTAATGATGCATCATTTTAAAAACTTTACAATTAGGTTACTAGCTATAAGGAGCGTTTCTCGTGTAGCAAGTGAAATCACAATACTATTAAGGAACGTTTCTCGTGATGCCTACATTGCATGATGACTTGCCAACAGTTCAAATATAGACTGAGGGGTCGTTTGATAAAGTGTATTAACAAAAATAACGCAACTAGTTAGGTACGAATTCAATATTTATTCTACTTCAAGTCAAAATAGTTCAGTAAGGTAACTGTATCATCACATGAAAACATACAAGTATTCCACAAATGCTCGTCGATACCGACTTTCTCCCTCATTTTACACAAAAGATATAGTTCATCAAGGTGGTTTACAGAGAAAATTTGATACCTTCATCATCAGCTGAAGTTCCTTTAAATATTGCAAGCTTCCCTTTATGTTCGAGCAGCTTCAGAGCTCGCATAAGAACTGTACGATCTATTCCATGAAGCTCTCTATTCCATGAAGCTCTGAAAAATTAAAACGCCAAACAAACAAATGAAACGAATAAAAAAGAAGATATAGCATAAGATTCCATCAGTCCATGAAGTTCGTCAGAGAATAAAAACTAGTTAAACCATGTATGCGAATTCACGACTAAACATAGATGTTAAGCCTAAAATATTTGATATAAGGATCCACTGATATTTCCATTACACGTTTATGAACGAGTAGTTCAAGATGGAGACAAGCACACGATCATATTAGAAAAGAAACAATTGAAAGCGTTAACTCTTCTCAGTCAAAATACGCTTCGTCCATATAGGGCAAGTGAAGTGCCAAGATCTAAGCTAACATATGCAAAATATTTACAGAAAGAAGAAAATAGTAATCAATACTTTTGAATAAAGAGAGAACAATATTAGTTACTACTTTCGTCTTCTTTCTTTAAATCTTTTGCATATGTTAGCTTGGGTTTTTAACTAATTTGTGGACTGTAGTATCTAATATCTTTTAGGTTCTAAAACCCAAATCTTACCTGTTCCACAGGACTCCACCCCTGAACGTATTTCTTCAACTGTCATAACACTGTCCTCCAGCCCATTCTCCTTCACCTAATGAGACAGATATAAATGCGATAAGGGTCGGTTATGGCAGCACATAGACAACACAAAAAAAATGTGACAAGGTTAAATATACTCCTGTTCATCATTCCATCTAAAAGAAAAACCAGACACCATGTCTTTCTGCATCCATCCCCAAATATGGTATATAGCAGTCTTCCAACAGGAAAAATCTAATTGCTAAACATTAAAATCACTTCTTTTATAGGATAATACTCCGAGAGAAATTCAACTCAAATGACCAAACTGAGCGAGATTTCAGATAAATTTGAGAACAAGAAAGCAGGAAAGTGGAAGCTACGCAAAAGGGGGGTGGGTAGTTCTTGAATATTGATGATAAACATGATCTTGAAGCGCAACCATTTATATAAATGAACAACCCATAGAGAGGCAATTGGTTCTATATAAAGATGGCTATATGAGGTGGTAGGCATGGAGCAAGGGAGAGCATGAGGAACATAAATGATCAGGACTACATGATTCTATTCTCCTTTACTTAACCTCTACTTTTGCTAATTTAGCAACATCATATGACATTTGAGTATGATAGCCAAGAATGAGTCCTAAATCCACTAAACAAATCATAATATAGTCCCCTCAAATGCAGACCCATTCCTAACCCTACCAGGTTCTGTAATCCACAAGCATATTGAGTTGGGACAGTGCCAAAGTACAGACATCAACTATCATACGGTTATACTACTACTCACAAGGTTTACAATCAAGTCTGCCCAGTCTTGGATACGATGCCATAGGACTAGGCATTTTCTATGACCTTTATCCATCCATTCTGCACGACCTGTCAAGTAGATCAGAGTCAGAGATCAAGCCTTCTGCAGTACAATGGACTCTCGTTAAGGTCCAATATATTATTACTATGGCAAGATCGCTTACCATCAGAAACCAAAGCCGAGAGAAATGCCTCCCTAGCTTCATGACTCAGAGATCCTGCACTATCAAAAGATCATCTGTATTCAGTTGTGGCACACAAATTGACACCATTCCAGATT
Source organism: Solanum virginianum (assembly GCA_000787875.1). Lineage (NCBI taxonomy): Eukaryota > Viridiplantae > Streptophyta > Magnoliopsida > Solanales > Solanaceae > Solanum > Solanum virginianum. The sequence continues at coordinate 86,723 of DF357214.1, read as the reverse complement.
ACAAAAGATTTTCATTGAGTCAGAGGCAAGCTATACCACATAAAGAGATAATCACATTTTCTTTTAGCTAAAAATGCAGGGATTTTTTGTTTTTTTAAAAAGAAATTCAACCAGTACCGGCAAGCTTGACCACCTAATGCTATTGTGATTGACAATTTCTTTTGCTTAATATGGTTTATGAACAGACATGCATACTTAATGGCATGGAAAGACTGAAGAGATCTCTTCGGAAATCTTGTGCTCCAGAGTAGTAAGTATTACAAATTCAAGCCATTAAACTCGAGAATCACATATAAACAGTTTGATCATTTACATGAATTTCTTACTTCCCTTAGAAACATATTGTAGAGGAAAAAAAGAGTTCATTGGAGACAATCTACATGTGATTCAAAGACAATTTTTGTTGCTAGATATGCTAATGTGGATTACTCCATGGCAGTGTTATCAAAAGCGCAAAAAAGCTTGCTTCGAAGCGAAGCGAGGCCCTTGTGCTTTTTAGATCTGAAGCGTGAGGCGTTTGAAAAAGCGCGCACTTCACCCTTCGAAGCGCTGAAGCGAGAAGCACTGAAGCGACGCTTTTTTAGTTTAGGTTTTTTTTTAAATGTTTAATAGTTTTGAAATTAATTTGACCTACTATCGCAACTAAGAGTTTCTGCTTCTGCTTCTGCTTCGTGACATCTCGTCTTTTCTTCTTTGCAGCTTTCTCCTTCTACTTCGCAACATCTCATCTGCTTCTTCTTCTTCTTCTTGTGCGTCTGCACTCTGCAGTTCTGCAGTTTTGGTTCATCTTCTCCTTTCTTCTTCAATTGCTTCTTCTTCTTGATGGTGTTCTGTTTTCTGTTCTGTTTAGTGTGTGGATTTTTTGTTCAAGGAAAGAGCTACTACGGGTTCAACTTCAAGTTCAAGTAGAAGTAGAACCCTTGTTGATGAGCCCTCTGATGAAGAAGAAGAAGATGAGGACCAAGTAGAAGCCGTGGTTATGACACTTCAGGAGTTTGAGGATCTTGTGGAAGAATAGGATTTTGCTCAATGCTCACTTTGTCTTTTGGTTATGTACTTGTGTTATTTGCTATATGCAATTTGACCATCTATTTACTTTTTAATCTAAGTTGAAACTTGAAAAATTTGCTTAATATGTTACTTCTATTGAATTCTTGATGGTTTATCTGTGCATATTTCATATATTTTTATTTTTATACTAAATAGTGCTTTTTTTTTAAAAAGGCGCGCGCTTCGCTTCACGCTTCTCGCTTCTGTGAAGCGAGACCTCATCGCTTTTTTCCGCTTCTCGCTTCTCAAAACACTGCTCCATGGTGTGCAACTATAAGATAATTCTATGATATTTTAGTAACATAGCAGAAATTTTCTCATTGGATCTGAAACTTTGAGACATTCTACATTCAACAATAATAATATTTGCATTTTGCTCCTTCTGTTTTGCAGCTGTTTCTTCTTAATTTTACCAAAAACAACCAGTCCACCACTTCCTTGGAAATTAGATGGGTAACCTTCACATCTAATTAATCCATTTCATCCCTGATTGTAGTATCATCTCTGTATCATTGGTTATTTCAACAACAAACTGAGAAAATCAGCACAAATATATTTTATGTTCTTTAATGCTGGGACTAGATCATCTCACTTCAAATGTGTGTGCATGCATGACTCATGAGAATGTCTATTTTGTTTCTGCTTCCTTGATTAATGTCAAGTACAGATCCATTTCGACAATCTTGTAAGAATCTAGAGGGTGATAGTTACTCCTTTCAAATTTAAATGAAACTCTTTCTTTGGGACATTCCAGAATGTGGACTACCATTTCATTTCTACACAACTTTCAAGACCTTTAAGACTTCAAATTCTTAACACGTGCACTTTATAACTCTGTAATATTTTCCGATACGATATCACAATTTTTCAAATTATTACTTCAATATTTTTCTTCCATTATCACTACTATAATATATATATTTTCTGAACAGATTATCACTACTATAATACAAGTCAAATTAACATCTTAAATTTCACACGAGCTGAATGGAGTTGTTACTATTTTAAGTTCCTCCGGCGTTCAAGATCACTAGCTGTTGTTATAAATTTCTAACCACCATACTGGATTTTTACCCAAGGCAATAATTTTGGGAATGTATATAAACCAACTCCTTGGCTGAACATTAAATATATAGACTACTAATAAGAAGAAGCACTCACTTTCAATAGCAGGATTGCTGAACAATGGAAAGTCTACCTCCAGCGCAATTACAAAGATCTTTTGGGTTCGACAGAAATCAATTATGAGCTCTTTCCATAGCTGTATCTGCTTCTCCCTAGTTTCCCTCACAGGCTGCAAACTGCGAAAGAAAATAAATTATGCTATGTGCAAAACATAATTCCACATCAGAAATCTTGTAATACTGCTCGAAGAAAAGTCCAATTTCATGCACAGCAAATAAAGAACATAATTATTTTTGTGAGAAACCAACTTAAATCCCCCTTAAAGATATATTACCACCATGCTTAGAGCTACAAGTCAAACTTTCACACATGAGTCATTTTCTTTTTCTTGTATACCATCAAATGTTAAAATAAAATCCTCCACTTCGGAGATCGAAGATTTAAAATTTCATCTGAAACCATGATTATATTTATCATTTCTTTGCCTTAAACTCTCGAATATTTTGGAAATTTACACTTCAATAAAACACATTTCATTTGATAAGTCATTACTATATAACAATATCAAATCGTAAAAACAAGCTTGTCCCACAAGATTGAAAACTATTACATGATCCAAGAAAAGAATGTAATTTTCAACTACCACATAGAATATTACAACATTGACTGATTAAGATTTAATGATTGCATAATGGCTCGAGTAAATGGTCATTACTTCTATATGATTTCTATTTGTTCTTTTTTTCTTTCTTTTGATAAGTAAGAAGAAATATGTTCTTTTTGCAATAAATATATGGTAAACAAAGAGCAGGGCTATGCAATTTGATAGACAAAAGGATAGGCTCAGAAAACTACAAATGATTATCACTGGGTTTTGTGTTCAGGCGCAAGATAAAATTGAACTACATAGAATGCAAGCTGTTCTGCAACTCTGCTCATAAAACTAAAAACAAGTTTCCCAACATGATAAAATGTTGGACTTAAACATGAAAATGAAGCAAGACAAAAAATCTATGTATATAATATGAAAATCATGCATGTTACACATTAAAAGAAAGAGTGTTTTCATCTGCCTAATAAAAGAGTGGATGGTAGAAGAATGGGACAGGTACGAGAAGTTCTAAGTTATTACTTGATAGCAGCCATTAGCTTATTAGAAATCCAGAAGGACAACTGCTGCTCGGTACTTTCGAGTTCTAAGATACAGCAACGAGAAAGCAATCCAAACTAAATTTCTGTAGGTAGATCTAACTGATTTTGTCATCCAAATTATGAGACTAACTCCATGACCTGATTAGAACCTTTCTCTAGGAATCATTCTATTCACTTTCTACTCATTAGCAAATAAATATATCCATCATGCACCCTTAACAAATTCAGTCCTAGAGTGGAATGGATAGACTCATATAGCCAACCTCCACTGATGTGCGGAATTGGATTGAGGCTCAGTTAATTGATACTCCACTGATATGGGAAATTGGGATTGAGGCCTAGTTAATTGATACTCCACTGATATGGGAAATTGGGATTGAGGCCTAGTTAATGGATACTCTAGTGATATGGGAAATTGGGATTGAGGCCTAGTTGGTTGATATCTAGTGCTGCCAGAATGCAGGCTCACCACACCATCCAAGAAAAGGTTTTCCATATATTTTGACAAGAAAAGTTCCAATGTAAATCCAGAAACTGAAAATTTATAGCCAAGTGTTAATACATATAGAGACATGGAAATAAGGGCAGGAGCAAATTACGTGAAGTAGGGTGGATAATTAAAGAAGTTAGGCAACTTGTATTCGCCTAGCTTCTGCATCTTTCTTGAATTACTTCCTTCTCTGCCTTACACCTGCTCGTTCAAAAATAACCCTTGTAACAAATAAATATATAAAAGAAAGAAAGCAAAGAGAAAAATATCACCAAAATAAAACCCAATATTAGAGGTGGTAAAGCCTGGTTGGGCTGGATTTGGACAAGTTCATATCTACACGAGTTGATTCTGGTCCAACCAACATCTTAAAGAATAAGATTTATCCAGAAAACATGTCTGAGTTCAAAAAAATATTTGTTTACTGTGGGCTATTGGACTTCCTACAAAAACATATGCATTTGCTTGACATAGTCAAAATGGCATCAGAAACGACATAGAAGGTTCCTTTTCCTGCATGCTTAATTGCACGAAGAATCAAAAGGAAATTCAGGTGATATCATGATTTCAATTCATCAAATGTGCTTTTTGGTGATGTCTTCAGGACAAAAAGACAGACGGGAGAGGAAGTGTTCAAAGAGAGGAGAGAGATAGACTTTGCTCCAGGAAAAAATTAATTAACAGACACAAATGAAGTTGAAGAACTTAGATCTAGAATACTCTACAATGTGAAGAAAAATCAAAAGTGAAGTTGAACCTGGATAAAATATGGAATTCTATCCTGGACTATGGGAGTTAAAAATTGAATTTTTGACTGCTCTATCAACATTTGTTAAAGGGAGGAAAATGAAAGTGTTTCTTTTACTTCAAGGATAGAACCAGGAATAAGGAAAGGAAATCGTAAATCAGCAATAATGGTACTTCATAAGTAGAGCAACAAATAAATTTAATAGGTTAATAAAGATTGGAGGACATTTTGGATGTGTAATAAAAGGGTAATCCTACAAGTGAATCAACTGTAGATGCCATTTAGAAATTCAATAGAGATGGTTATCATGGTCATAAACAATGGGCAGCAGAAGAGCGATTTCCAGAGGTGGTAGATCACCCATATTGTGTCAAACTAATTGAATATTGAACCGACGATGGAGAAAGAAGTATTCAGAGGTGGGTACATCACCCGTATTGTGTCAAGTCATCAAATGTTCTTTTGGATAACAAGTTAAAGCTTTAAAATTCGAGCTTGCCACAGAAGGCCCAACTGCATTAGCACGATCATGTTTTCACATCAGTAATGGGGAAATGGGGTATGCTGCCCCTGATGACATGGAAACAGGACATCTCACAATTGAGAGTGATTGTGTGGAGTTGTGACGTTGCGTTGAATGAGATCTAAACAGGTTGACAGGTCCTTAGAAAGGAAAGACCAAGATCAGAAAAGAAACTTTTGGATTTAGTTAACATTACCCTGCTGATAGTGAGAAGTTTGGACTGGAAAATCAGTATTTGCTCAATGCAGCTAGAAGCCTCGAAGCGCAAAGTAAGTTGACACTTGTTTGCTAGAAGCTGCAAAAGATCAACCAAAGATGAGCCAGATGGAAGAAACTCTGTTAATTCATCATTCAAAACTAGTGAATTTACTCGCGCCTTATGAAAGAACTAATCAACTTAATGATGTAAACTTTTCTAACAACTAAATATGAAAAATGGTAGTATGTTTCACGGAAGCAAAAAATAACTTGTAAAGTAGCATAGAATATTTAGCTTCTTATCAATGATATGTTGAAGGAAAAATTCACCCTCGTCAATGACTTCCCATCACTGTTGTTGCCTCCCCCACAATTCAGTATTTGATAAACTCAACCATGATTGGAACCAAACTATTCTATACATTCTTATTTAAAACCCAATACACCCAACTACTACCAATTTTCACCTATATCAAGAGCTTAATTTTTTTGGCTGTCTTATAACTTCAATTATACTGGCAAGTATCAGTCAAGATGCAATAAAAAATCATTGGCTCAACTTCATGTATTCACCATACTATGCACATCTAAATTCAAAATATGCTACAACCTTGATCCAACTTGCAATTCTGAATTAAAACAATCATATAATAGATGGTATGATCTATTAGTGAAAACAATCATATAATAGACAGTATCATCTATCAGTTGAATAGAGCGAGAGTTTAGTTGAGGAACACAACAACCACTGAGGTACTCAGTGGACCAAATTTAAACAACTATGTCACATTGTCATCTAGCCAGACATTCTCAACCTTCTTGCATGTCAATAGTGAATGCCATAAAAAACCATTTTATAAGAATGATAATCTTATAAGGTCAAGAAAATGACTTGCCAACAGTGAATCAAATGATTTGGAACTCTATATAGCTATTCCAGACATGATTCATCAATGCCACACAACCTTTTTATTGAGTAACCATATTCCTCTTCAATATTGTCATATTGCAAGAAATGCATGGCTTTATGATTAGGTTAGATCATAGTTTTATATATTTTTTAAAATTTCTCGTTATTTTATATACATATAAACTGATTCTTCAATGTTACCTCATGTTTAAGAATTTTCAGCGTTATAGCATCCTTTACCATATCCAGGATCAGTCTAAAAGGATTCCATAGTTGACTTTTTACAGTTGCCTTGATTGACTTCCCTAAATATGAGAGATCAATCCCTTGTCCACTTGAGTACTTAAGAATTCATATGGTTTTCTAGGGACCAAGAATGTAATCTCTCAACAACAGATTTGTGCACAGAGGTAGAAGTATTGCTGATATAGATAGATCTATTCATAAATTAACACCCTAGTTTAACAATAGAAAGTGCAAATACCTTTTTTTCAATATATATGTCAAAGATCTTGCATAAAACGGTAGCCATCGCTATTGGGCATAAACAAAAGGAAGAGGTAAAAGGTGATTCAGTGTCTGGGAGTAAGAAATTTAAAGGCGTGACTTCTCATTAGCTTTTTTTGTGAGCAGGCCATGTAAATTGGTGTCTATTGAGTTTGCTTTTAATCCAAAACGCTTTTTTTTTTTTAGTTTTTCTAACTGAATAATTAAATTTTAAAATTAAAACATCAAATAATTTAGTAAAGGAGAAATGGTCATTCTGGTCATAGAGGCTGCCAGTTCACTGGGCTGAGGTTCCACTTTTAAATATATATATATATATATATATATATATATATACACATATACACACACACAGCTATAGTTAGATTCTGATGAAAAGAGACCCAGAGAACAAGTTTCTGGAGTGTCGAAGATGAGCCTGTCGCAGATAAGACACCAAAGCAAATGGGAGCCTCAGAATCAGTGAAACGTGAATGGCTCACTTGGCTAAAACTAAGTGAACGTGTTGGTAGAATAAGAAAAGAAGATACATAATCATGCAGAAGGTTAATGTTACATGGAAAGTTTTTTCCTCCTGCATATCAGATATCAATCTGTTGAGAGTTCTGTTTTACCGAATGAAAGATATAGTATTCCACTTGACAAGTAAATGAGACATTGCAATTTCAACGCATTACTGGCCACAAGTAGAGACACCCAAAAATAGCCTGGAACTTTTGCATTCCATCAAATTATGCATTTGCAGCGTAGGCCTCTATTCTCACTTATTAAAAGAAGAAAAACAACAATACTGTAAAACACTGCTATCATTAAGCAAACAACAGTGTTTCAGAAACTCCCACTCCAGAGCTCCCCGAGTCAGAATAGCATCTGACATTATCTTGAAATATGAAAATGCAGACGTACCAAATCCAATTCACGAAAAATGGAAAAGAATGAATCACGTAAAACTTGGGAACTGTCCATTTAAATTACCACATTCAATCTCCTACTACTTCTGAAAGTGAAACAGAAGAAGAAATCCAGAACTCAAAAGTGAATAAAACATAAACTCAGTGAAATTCGAAGGAGGAAATAAACCCAATCAACATTTGCATCAAGTCACTGAACTAGACCACAGAGAATCATATAAAACATGTGTTCAGTACAATGCTTTCTGCCAAACCAGTAAAATGAGTTCCTATATTTATTCCAACTCCTAATCAATATAACACATAATCATTGTTATCAACCTTTAATACCCCAGGAATCAATACATAATCCTTATACCTAATTCACCTTATATAGTTACTGAATGTCATCTAAAATAAACAACAATGACCCAGAAAATGATTTCCCAAATAAAACAGTCTCCACTTCCCCCATACAGATCAAGAAAAAGTAAAAAAACAAAACTTTATAGAAAATAGCATCTGGGTGTCTTTATTTAATAATGGAAAAGGAAAACAAAGACAAAGAGAACATACTCAGTGAGCCAACAATTCTGTAGATTCCCCAAATAGCCAAATCCTGAATAAACCACAAATTCTCAAAAGAAGGTCGCCCCGGAATGACCCTGAAATTCTTAAAAAAAAAATTCAAAGGAATAATCAAAAAAATTCCATTATAAACATAGAGAAATTAATAACCTGAAAGGGAGATGAAGAGTCAGTGATGAAGAGAAGATCACACTGGGAGAGACCAGTCAATTCATTGGGGAAAAAGAAACGTAAAGTTTGGAGCTTTGTTGCAATAATGAGAAAAAATTTGCACTTGTCTAAAGAAAATTGTCGAAATGCAAATTAGTCCCATTAGTATAATTGATGGACTAAATGACCCCCATAACTTTTTCTTCAGTTCCTATGGAAACAAAATTAAATTTTGTTAATGTCAATGGAAAAAAATTACTATAAAAGAGAAAAAAAAATGAAAATGGAGTGCTACTCCTTCAATTCGATTCAAGACTGCTTATCACTGTAGCAGTATCCAACAAAAGTAAGTATCTTTTTCTCTCTCTTTATATGCTGAGTTTAGAATATGATAATTCTCAAGTTTCTTGAAATTGTCAAGTGGACTTAGCCTTTTCGACTTTATTTGAAAATTTGAAGTGTAAAAGATTCACCTTTTTTGGTTTTTTTTTTGTCTGTTTCCTGCCATACTTTGAGTCGTGCCTAGTTGATTGGTGTGGTGGATGATTTTGAGTTTAGCTGCTTGTTATGTTTTCTTTTGAGGATTTCAGAGGAACCCCATGTTGAATCATATAGCATAGTTGCTTCATCTTTGGTTTAACAAGTTTTGTAGTGAAATCAAAGATCTCCTTTTTCTTTGATTTTACATCATACTAGTTGGGATCAAGGTTTTGTCCTGGTGTTACATCTGGTTCAGTGTTTTTAAATCCTTTTGTCCCAATTTATGGAACATTGTTTGACTTGGAACAGAGCTTTAGAAAGAAAGGAGGACGTTTGGGACTTCTGATCTAGAACAAACCTTGGACATTTGTGTCGCTATAAAACAAATCTCTTTTAGGGTGAAATTAAAAAGTTATACTTAAATTGCTTCTTAATGTAGAAAGTAACATTCTTTTCGGGATAGGGGAAGTAGTAGTCTTTTTAGTTTGGTCAGAAATAGGAATGAAATAGGTCAAAATGGAGCTGAATGGAGGGTTGATGATATAGCTGATCCTAGGCTAGTTGGGCATTAAGGCTTTAAATTTTTTTGTTTGCTTAATGAACCATATTTGTTGCTTTTGTTGTTTTTGCATTAAATAGGAGGGTTGTTTTGTTCTGTTATTATGCTTCATTTTGTCTCTTTGTATTTTTTCCAAGAAAAACAAGTACATTATTTGGTATTTCTCCTCTGCAGTTTATCGGTCTTGGATTGCATTTGTCAAGCTTTACAAAGTGAGGATTGTTAAATAATGGCAGTGTAAGTTTGGGATGTTTATCATTTGGATTTTTCCATTTAAGGTTACTTTAATAATCCAGTAACCTTTGTATTAATACATCTGATTTTTGGTTTATCGATGGCTAAACAGAGTTGCTTCTGCTCCTGGAAAGGTTTTGATGACAGGTGGTTATCTTGTTTTGGAGAGGCCTAATGCTGGTATTGTACTGAGCACAAATGCTCGTTTTTATGCTATTGTGAAGCCCATTGATGAGGAAATCAAACCTGAAAGTTGGGCATGGGTGAGTGATATTTGCTGCACTTAACTGAATGATCATTTATCTGGAGAATGTTTTCCCACTTTGTTCCCCCTGTAAAGTAGTCTTCTTATTCCTTTTCAGAGTTGGATAGATGTTAAATTGACTTCTCCCCAGATGGCAAGAGAAACCGCGTATAAACTGTCTCTTAAACACCTAAAGCTTCAGCCTGTTTCTTCAAGGCAAGTAATTCAAGTCTCATAAGTGAAAATAATATTTTTCTTTTTGTGTTTGTGAATTTGCTAAAGAATCTCTTGTTTCTAATTTCTTTTGGGTGTCCTATGGGATATGACGTCCCTATGCATATTGATGATCGAGTTTCTTTTGTAGAGAACCATATTTGGTGTAGGTTCTCTACTTTTGGTATACGGCTTCCATACAGGAGTTTACTCCATCATTAATAAAATACTTGATACAAAAAGTATTTGTGAATTTGCTGAAATTTATTTTTTGGACTATTAAATTTAACCTGGCTACTGTATTCTTGATTAATTTGATCTGTTTTTTTATTAACCTTGAATTGTAAGTCATCTAAATGACAAGCAATGTAGTAACTTATTATAGTCGAACATCAGTGGATCAAGAAACCCCTTTGTAGAACATGCGGTGCAGTATGCTGTTGCAGCAGCCCATGCAATACTCGACAAAGATAAGAAGGACAGATTGCAGAGACTACTTCTGCAGGGTAATGTCTGACATTCTCTCCTTTCTTGCCTTTCTTACCTGAGGGATGATGACATTTTTTTAATATAGAACATTACCTCATAACTTTTTGTTAAGAAATTAGAAAAATAATTTCTCAAACTGCATTATCCATGCAGGTCTTGACATAACTATCTTGGGTTGCAATGAGTTCTATTCGTATCGGAATCAGGTGCTTTTGCAGCTTATTATATATTTCTAATACGACATGTAGTCCACTGGTAGATAATTACCTGTGAGTCCAGCTTGTTGTCATGAAGTGAAATTTGATATTCAGTAATCAACATACCTAGAGTTGTTGACTTAATATTTTCTAATTTGCGGCAGCTGTTTCAAGATTCACAGTGAGCAGGAAAAAAAAATCAAATAAACTATATAGCGCCCTGCCAGTTTTTAAAATTTAAGTTTTTGCTCAATTAGTTGAATGGTTTAATCATCAATTTGACCAATTGCTGGACAAATGATTGACTAAACCTTTTCTAAGCTCATAAGATAACACTAGACCAAATATATAATTCTTATTGGAAATACTTTGAAATAATAAATCTTGGTTATGCCACACCAAGTTAATTTGTGTAGTTGATGTTCGAATTTGTAAATTTAAAACAAAAAGTAGAACTAGAGTAAACTGCTTGATTAGAAGTCAGAGCTGCAGAAGCTGTAAAAAGGACTAGTCATGCACCAAGTGAGCACCACATTTTAAGATTTACTTCACCCAGGGAAACAAATTTCTGCTCATTAGATTTATTAATGAAGTTCTAGTATTTTATGTAGAATATAAAAACAATTCTACAAGGATTTGTGTAAAATATCAAAATAAAATTAATACAAGCTTTCAATTGTCCTGATCATGTCATTACTGCCATTTATATATCTTGATCATGTTCTGCTGAATTATAGGGACAAGAAATTGCAATGACATTGATATGGGGATTTTGTATGGCTGGAACTGGTCAACTCAGATTACTCCTTTGTAATAATCAGTGGCTATCATATTTAACTTTATATCAGATTACGTTGTGTAACAGATCCATAAGCTAGGATGCAGTCCAAGATATTATGCTACAAACTTGCCTGTATTCTCTTGTTTGATATTAATTGAGACCTCTCTGTTAATTATTTTATGTAGATTGAAGCATGTGGGCTCCCTCTTACGCCTGAGTCATTAGCTTCCCTTCCACCATTTGCTTCGATCACCTTTAATGCAGAAGAATCAACTGGAGAAAATCGCAAGCCTGAAGTTGCAAAGACTGGATTAGGGTCATCAGCAGCTATGACAACTGCAGTTGTTGCCGCCTTGCTTCATTATCTTGGCGTTGTGAACCTCTCCTCTTTGGATGAGGACCAACTCCAAGGAAAGAAAGATGTATCTGATCTTGATGTAGTTCATGTGATAGCTCAAACTGCTCATTGCATTGCACAGGGTAAAATTGGCAGTGGGTTTGATGTTAGTTCTGCAGTTTATGGAAGTCAACGCTATATCCGGTTTTCGCCTGAAGTGCTCTCATCTGCGCAGGTCTTCTTCAGTTTCCATCTATTTTATTCATTTATTGACATAGTTTTGATCATAGATATAGTAGTCTGTTAAGTTTTCTCAGAGGGTTGGTTACGGGAAAATAGCCTGAATGGTTTCACAGTATATATCTTATAATTTAATATGCCAAAGACTTACTTTCTGAAGCTCATTAACAATCCATGTTTAAATTACATAGCGTTTGTCCTAAGATAATAAATTTAATGTACTCGTTCTAAACTGAGTACATGCGGGAGAAGGTGGGGGTGACCTCTGTGGCACACAAGATGAGAGAAGCGAGACTAAGATGGTGCGGGGATGTGCAAAGGAGGTGTGTTGGTGCTCCAGTTAAGAGGTGCGAGAAGTTAGATATAGGGTTAGGGATAGACCGAAAAAGTATCAGGAAAGGTGATTAGACAGGATATAGCAGTTGCATATCACCGAGGACATGACCTTAGATAGAAAGAAATGGAGGTCGCGTATTAGAGCAGAAGGCTAGTAGGCTAGTAAGGGTAGGATGTAGTCTGGCCTCGTAATAGTAAAAGGTTAGTAGCTTGTCATAAGTTAGTCGCGTCAGTTTAAATGTGTTGTTATTGCTCGTCAATTATTTTGCTACTTTTTTTTTCCTTATAGATTGACATTACTCTTCGATTTAGTTACTATTCTATACCTATTGTTTTTCTTCTTTGGGGGCTGATATATTAGAGCCGAGGGTCTTTTGGAAACAACCTCTCTCTGCGTACACTGTACCCTCCCCAGACCCCACTTGCAGGGTTTCACTAGTTATGTTGTTGTTGTTTTCTAAATTGAGATAAATGAAGATGATGACTATACTGCATCATTCAAACCCCTGTGAATTCCATAGCTTTTGGCTAAGAGTAATGTACTCTTTCCAAATTAAGACGACTTCATATGCAGATGATGAATACATCACATCATTCAAGCCCCTGGAGCTTTGGTTAAGTGGCAAGAGTCTGTGTGTGATGTGTGAATTATGTAGATGAGGTGCAAATCACAAGTTTGAACCTTGTGACAAACCAAAAGCCTAGTATTAAGAAGGGTAAAGTGGCGGGTCTTTATCCACCAAGTGTCGGACCATGTGCCAACTGGCCCTCATGAATTTCTTGCTTACTAAAAAACAGAGGAAAAAATGTATCTCATCACTCAAATTTTGTTGCCATCACTACATGCTACAATGGTGCTAAAATCTAGCTTGGTCGCCCAAGGCCCAGTTTATACCAGGATTAATCATCTGTTGGCATTTTTCCGAAGAATGAAGAGGGAAAATGGTAATTGGGGGAGTGTAAGTGAGGTTTCATGTTCGTCAATCTTCAGAAGGTCATTTTAAATGCAAAGAAATTGCATCAGAGCCTATTCCTAGGAGATTTGTCAGAAAAATAATTATGCTGTAACCACCTCCAACCCAAACTATCACCCAAATTTCAGATTTGATCTCTATAAAATTACCTAAAGGGTTAATCATTTTTCCTTCAGTCTAAACCTCATGTTGCTGTATTGAGAAGTGCATAACAAGTCAATACCAAGTGAGCTGTTGGGTTTTGCTATTTGTTAGACCACTACTGGTTATCTGTGTAAATTTAATTTCTTTGTCAACAATTAATAGAGCTGTTTTTCCTTTAAGTGGATAGTTCATCTTCTCTTTTTCATCACTGTTTGGCATAACAAACTTGATATTGGCCTTAGCAAAGGTTTGGAAATAATTCATTCTCGATTCTGCAAGAACTTTTATGAAAGCCTTGACCTAATCAAAATCTTCTGTTGGTTCTTTGGCTGAGGATATAAGATTAAGGAATGATGTCGGGGTCTGTATAACGTGTCAGGGAAACTTATGGGACATTTGGCGCCTGCTTATATCGATTCTTCAGTAACGTAAAGGAATAGTTTATCTTTAATCAATCAATCAACTGTACCTCATTTACCAAACTAGTTGGTGTCGGCTACATAAACTTTCTATATCCATTACACTCTATATCTGGGCAGATATCATCCTAATCAACATATGCTGATTACTATGCGGAGTTATGATTGTGGATTTGCATTTAAATTATTGAATATAGTTTCTCCAACTATTCTGACATTCTTTTGGATTAGCAGAATGCAGGTATGGCAACACCACTAACAGAAGTCATTGATGATGTCCTAAAAGCAAAATGGGACCATGAGAAGACCAAGTCTTCATTGCCTCCTTTGATGACATTAGTGAGTCTGATGTACTACAGTCCACAACTTTATGAATGTTTTTCTGGTTAAAAATAATGGATTGTTCATCTGCTATAAGCTGGATGATCAGAATTACTGTTTTACGTGTTAAGGGACCCTTAATGACACATCTACATGTCATCTTTTGTTCTCCATACTTTATGCTGAATGCCCAGCTGATTGACTATCATACCGTCAAATAGAACTATAAACTAATTTCATCTTCAATTGCTGAATATTGACGTCAAGTGTAAATTTATCCACGTGGTGCTTGGACTAAACACTCAAATTTCTTTTGCAGAAGATACTTAACCTATATATGATTATGAAAATGAATTAACTTTCACATAGTTCAATGATCCATCTAGCATGCTTTTATTGGTCACCTTTTGTTGAGTCTCCTGATTAGCTGTCTAAACATTATAACTGAAGATGTTGCCTGACTGAAAATTTTTACCTTATACTTGCCACTTTACTGGAATTGTTCTTGCTTTCCAAGGCTTCCTACCCCAGCAGAAGTTGACTCAATATTGAAGTATTAATTGTATGTGGTACACATTGTTTCTTCTTTTGAGTTGCTGGAGCTAATAGTTAAGCTTGCAGTTACTTGGAGAACCGGGCAGTGGAGGATCTTCAACGCCATCAATGGTTGGGGCTGTTAAGAAATGGCAGAGGTCTGACCCTCAAGATTCTCTAGAAACATGGAGAAGGTTGTCAGAAGGAAACTCTGCTCTTGAAGCTCACCTTAATGCCTTGAATAAATTGGCAGAGAGGCATTACAATGCTTATGAATGCATCATCAATGCTTGCAGCCTACTTCCTGCTGAAAAGGTAAAACTCTTCTGGAACTAGAATGGAGCTCAAAAGTTTGTGTGATCTTGAATGGAGGTTTTTCCTCATTTTATCATAAATGACAGGTGATAACTACCTTGTGCCTCTTAGATGCTAATATGTTCTGGGAAGGTTTAATCTAATATAAATGCTGGGGCGTTGAAGATGCTCCAAGTTGTGTTATGTAACGACTAGAGGATATACCTAATCATAGTCATTACTATCTTCTTTTCTTAAGAAGGTATTATCTTTGCCTTCTTAATAAGTTAATTTTATTTATGAAGCATACAAAATAACTATTTAATAGATTAAATTCATTTTCCGCGGCTAATTTAACAAGATAGCTAATGCAATTCAAAGACATGGATTGAAAGGAAAAAAAATCTCCTGATTCTTGTTTCCTTTTATTTTTACCTACTTTATTGTCATGTGTACAACTCCTAACCTTCGTAAGTTCATGGCATCCCTCTTTCTGCCCAACTGTTTTTTGTGCCCTTTCTACCTCCAGTCATACCAACACCAATTTTCAGCTTTTCTTGGTCTTGCTCAAAATCAATAACAAAATGTTGTGAAAACTCTTTGCGGTTCAACCTATCTTTTCCCCAAGTTTAAGGAGCAATGAATTAGGTTTTGATTTGAATATACCAGATTGCCAAGCATTTCTCGAGGCAACGGATCCACTTCCTCTGAAATTTTATCCTAACAATTTTGGAATCCTCTATCTTTCTGTTCATAGTTCTCCTTGGGTATTTTTATGCGAGTCCTGATCTTGCATTACATTTGATTGCCGATTTAAGTCGTCTGCATTAAGATTTTACTATCTCGTTCTGACCGGAGAAGCTGGCCCTCTGATGTCTCATATCAGTAAACTACTTCCTACAGTTTACCTTGCAGAAGTATGCAGCCAAGGGCTAGTCTGATTATTCTGTTTGCATTTAGTCCTGCCTGTCACAAGGATCATACTTGAGATCAACTAATTTCCTTTCTTCTAATTCAATTAACAGAGTACCAAGAAATAAAAAATAACATAGCATACCCAGTGTAATTCCACAAGTGGGATCTGGGAGGGTTGTGTATGGGCAGACCTTAGCCTACCTTGTGAAGATAGAGAGGCTTCAAAGGTCATATTTATGGCCCAAGGTTTCAAGTGTAAATGTTTTGAATATGTACAGCAACTGTGTTCTCAATACTTTTTGGTATAATTGTGGAATTTCTATCCAATGGACTATTATCCCAAAGTTTAGAGATTCCTTTTACATTTCGATTTTTGAGTTCTACTTTTAACCATGGACAGTGGTTAGAGAATGCAAATGAACCAACTCAAGCAGAAATTGTTAAAGAATTATTAGGAGCTCGAGATGCGATGCTTCAGATTAGGCATCAAATGCGGAAGATGGGAGAAGCTGCTGGAATTCCAGTAAGTTCTCCAGTCCCATGTAACTAGACTGTTTCTTCTCTTTTCTTTCACTTCTCATTCCTCATCTATGTATGAATTACTTCAGATGCAAATTTTATAAAGACATCACTCTATCTCAATGATGTAAAAGCAGGCTTCGTTTCTGAAGAATTGAACGTATAGTGTCCATTTCCTTACGGTTTCTATAGGTGTCCAAAAGTAAGAAAATATTGTTAAATGAAGTAAATGACAAAGTAATTTTCTTGCATATGTCTGTATCAGCGGGAAAAGGAGTTCAAAATGAAAAAGTAAAGCAAGTTCCATTCAAATTCCTACATTTGTTGCAAAGTTCAGGAGTTCTCTAGGGACATGGTTTCTTAATTTAAACGTCTTGCTTTCACTAGACACTGTGAGAAATATGGAGAAAAATATATTATTGAATTGTTGTCTACATTATTACATTGAGACCCTATTTATAGATGCTATTATTAGACTCCTTTTCCAACTAGGATACTGTAATACAATCCTTTTTCAAGTAAGATTCCATATACTATTGTTATTCCTATTCCTATTCTAAGTAGGATTGTATTTACCTATTCCTATCCTAACAGACACTTTGCTAGAAAATTGCTTTTTCATCTAATTTAACTTATTGCCATTTTCCGGAGGAACATATTTCGACAGCCTTGACATTCAAACAACTCTTAAGGTCAAAAGCTCGTAAACCGCAGTACACTGCTGCCTTATTCCATATTTATGACCATTTCTTTCACCACGTACACAATTCACAGATAGAACCAGAATCGCAATCTCAACTTCTAGATGCTACAATGAACATGGAGGGAGTCTTGTTGGCTGGCATTCCTGGTGCTGGTGGATTTGATGCGGTTTTTGCAGTTACCCTGGGGGCTTCAAGCATAAACGTGACTCAAGCTTGGAGTTCGCTTAATGTTCTTGCAATGCTAGTAAGAGAAGATCCTCATGGTGTGTCCTTGGAAAACAACGATCCTCGAGCAAAGGAAATTACTACAGCTGTTTCTTCAATTCAACTTGAATAATGACCTGGAAGTTGGAGATCACTTGCGGAAGTTTACTTTACTAATGCTATACGACAATAACATGAGGTTTTAAAATATTAGAATATGTAGATTACCTTTATAGTTCAGATTGGATTTATCAGGTAGGTTGAAGTTTCAAAACTGCAAGGTCACAGTGACCTTCTATTGTTTGAAGAGGGCAAATATTTGCCACGAAAAAATAAAGCCAAATGAGAGCCTGCTGTAGTTCTATGGATCATTGAATCAAAAAATAAATCTTGCTGGAATTGGATTTCTCTTTTACTTCATTGTTCAAATTGATTGTTGTCAAGTTTTGTGGATGAAATATTTAGCTCCAGCCGTGGGAGCGCGCCTATTCAGGATTATATCATTTCTGTCAACTTCTTATGGATCTCGAGGATTGGCATGATTCTGAAGTTAGGTGCTAATATTGTTTACATCTTTGAACTGCAGAAAGCATGACTATAATTACGAAAGAGAAGTTCAAAGGGAAAAAGAGTGTGTATTCACCAGTAGTCTTTACAAGAACAAGTTCCATCTTGGAAATGGTGGAACCAATTTCTGTCCCTAACAACGATATCTCTTTGGTAAATCATGGAAATATGTTTAGTGTATGTGTGACAATCACTACACATTCTGACATTTCTCACTATCCTTATAGGAGAACGTTGAGATGTTTTTATAAGTGCAAATGCAATTGCCAGCTTTTGACAATGAGTGCTCAATCTTTGCCTCTTCTCTTCTTCATCTACATCAAACAATACCGATGATGTATCTGGTGAATACCCTTCAAATTTCAGTTGCCATTCCATTTGGTGAATCATCTCATAGACCTCATCACTGCAGGTATGTGATCTATCTTGTGACACAAACTTGTAGAGCTTTCTGTCTGCTTCAACCAAGCAAGAACCAGGTACTTGACTTACCCCTTCATTAACCATTTTTGTCCTAATTGCAGCCATCTTTTCCCACATTTGAGCTTGTGCATACATATTGCAGAGCATCAAATAGTCACTAGCATTTCTTGATTTCAACTTGAAAAGATTCTTGGCTGCTACTTCTCCCAACTCAATGTTCTGATGAACTCTGCAAGCACTTAGCAGACTTCTCCATAAGACGTCATTTGGCTCCATTGGCATACCTTTGATGAGCTCCAAAGCTTCCTCGAGCCTCCCAGCTCGTCCCAAGAGATCAACCATACACCCATAATGCTGAATTGTTGGCTCTATCTGATGCTCCAGTCTCATCCTGTCAAAACATTTTAGCCCTTCGTCAACCAGTCCAGCATGACTACAAGCACTCAAAACCCCAACATAAACAACATCATCTGGTTCTATTCTTTCCTTGAGCATTTCATGGTAGATCCTTAGAGCTTCCTCCCCACGACCGTGCAAGGCCAGCCCCGAGATTATGACACTATAAGACATCTGATTCTTCTTTGCCATTCTTTTGAAGAGAAACAACCCTTTCTCTAGACATCCACATTTAACATGCATGTCTATTAAGGATGTCTCTACTATAATATTGAGACCAGTCATGTTCCTTAAAAGATATCCATGTGTGGCTTTCCCAAAATCAAGGGCATTCAAATGAGTACAAGCAGAAATCACACTCACCAATGTACTTTCCTCTGCCCTCCAACAGCCCTCAGAGTTCATTTCACCAAAAACTTTAAGGCACTCAGACCATAGTCCCAAATTAGCATTAGCTGCAATGAGTGCACTCCAAGAAGCTATAGTTCTTTGATCCATTTGCTCAAAGACGACGCAAGATTCCTTAATTTTTCCACATTTCCCATACATATTGATCAAACTGTTCTGTATAAACACATCATCCTCATGTCCAAACTTAAGAATCTGCCCATGAATCTGCTTTCCTTCTTTGAGTGCACGAATTCGAGCGCATCCCTTAAGAAGTGTAGGATATGAGAAATTATCTGGCTCAACCTCATCTTCAATCATATGAACATACCAAAGTAGAGCTTCTTCCAAGTCCATATCCTTGACATGTCCTCTTATTACAGTATTATATTCAAATGAACCTGGATCATCGATTTCCTCGAAAATCAAACAAGCATAGTCCATGCTGCCCCATTCTGAAAGTGCACAAGTGGATAAAAGATTGCTTGCACAGAAAGAGCTACAAATGAATCCAAGTTTCAAGATTTGACCATGAACTTGCTTTAGTTCCCCCGTATTGTTGCATTTCTTGATCATAGAAATCCATTCTTGTTCCTTCAAGCTGAAGTTGAATTCTTGGGCTTTTGTATGATCTTCTTGGGGTATCAGAAATGGAGTCTGATAAAGGACTGAAGTCCTCACCATCCTGCTTTACACCATCATTTAATTTCAAGAAGCTCACTGATAAACTCACTAGTATAGTAGTATCAAGATTACAACTATGTGCTGTGAAAATGTTAAAATTTTGGAATTGAAAAGGACTAATAGTAGCTTGTAATCTTGAAACTGTGCTCTCATCCATGAGATTTGGAAAGTGAATTTGAACCAGAAAAAATTTGCCAAGTCATGAGACATGTTAAAAGTTGATAGGATAATGTTTTTGAGTAAAGGGTGTCCACAAAGTATTGAATCAAAATATATGTAGCCACTCCTTTTGCACTTTTAGTAAATGCTCTACCATTTTCATTGGTTTCCCCAAAATGGGATCAATTGATACAATATCTAAACTTGTTTCTATCAAAAAAAAAATTTTAAAAATAATAATAATAATTTGAGGGACATTTATAATGAGTTTAACGGCTCGTCTGGATAAGCGATATGAAAACGTGGTTTG
>DF357214.1:48395-62583 GCA_000787875.1 Solanum virginianum | reverse complement strand
GTGGGGGGGATTAATTGTAATAAATTATGAGGGTATAAATATAAGAGGGTATATTTATGAATATAAATAGAAAAAGTTACTCAAACACACATTTTATTTTATTACATTCTCTAAAATTTAATTCTTCTCAGATACATCCTTATTCCTTCTAAGATACATTCCTATCCCCTTTCCGATACATCCTTCCCTCTCATATGCATTCCTCACCTCTTGGATACATTCCTACGCCCTCTCAAATACATCCTCTTATCATGTATCTGCATGTTTTTTCTAATATATTCGAGATCCTATAAATTGAAAGAATTTTATAATTTAGAAAAAATAGAAATGGTATGTAATTTGCTCTTAACGACATAAAATTTATGTAAAATATTTTTAAAAAACAAACAAAAGTTAGTCACTTCATAATAAACTTTAGATATATGAATCTAAAGTTGAAATCACTTTGAAAAACAATATAAATTTAGTTGAATTAAGGCTACGACGAAGCCTGAATTTTGGACCTAAAGCTCTGAATTTAAAATTTATTTATCAAACTTCAAATATTTTCAAGTGTGAAGTTAGGTTTTGACAGAGTCATATTCAAATAAGGTGTAAAGAAAAAAATAGTAATAACAATAAGAGATAATGGCAGCAGGTAGCAGCAAACTTCGAAGACATGACTTTTACCCAAAAAGTTATAAAATATAACAAATCATAAATATAAATAAGAACTAAAAAAGAATTAGAATTTACTGTACATATATGAAAAAATAATTCTCAAATTTATAGTTGTACAATTCGAATGCTGACTGTTTCGTCACTAGAATGCTGAAATTCAGAGGTGTGAAATGGCCGTATTAATCTGAATTCGAGAATGTTAAAATGAATTGAGTTAATAAATAAACAGATTACTAACTCACTTAAATACTATTTGGGAAGCAGATTGGATTGAGATAAGCTTAGACTTTAAAATTGGATCATATTGAGATAAGCTTAAACTTTAAAATTGGATCATAATTCAATTTGTCCAATTCTTAGTATATTTATTATTTTCTTATACTTTGTTTGAGTGTCTAATAGAACTTTTTTCTTTATATCATGATTATATAAAATATATCAAATAAAAAAAATATTTAGACATATATTCTGATGAGTCAATTTAGACTGCATATCAATCTAGTTTTAAAATGGATTGAACTAACATGATCAAAATGAATTTAGTTAATATACTAAATCAGTTATTAACCTGTACAACAACAAAATACCTTGTGAAATCTAATTAGTGGGGTTTGGGGAGGATAAAATATGTGTGGACCTCGTCACTACCTCATAGAGATAGAAATGTCGTTTTCGAAAGACTCTCATCTCAAAAATATCATCCCCAAAGGCAAAAATACTAGATATGAAATCAAACGACTATAATGAAAAACAAATGATAATTCGTAAAGACAATAAAAATAATAAAATTATTGACGGACAATAACAACACAATATATAAAGACACGACTACTACTAACTTACTGTAACTTAATGTCAGACATCATTCTATGCCTACTAGTCATCTAACCTTCTATCTTAACACACGACCTTATGATTTTAACTTGTTCAAACCTAAATAATTTGAACCTATCATAATTTTATGAATTGATGTTATCATCTTAACTAAAACAGTTCAATACTTTTGATGATATTTGATCAACTTTGGGTTTTAACATTAAAAAACATTATAAATTTTTGATATACTAAAAAACAAGATGTAATAATATATCAGTACAAAAAGAAAATATTATTTTTCTCAAGTACTCTTAGACAATAATTCACCTGCACAAACTCACCAACTCCCAAAAGTTCAATTGATTGTTTTTGTTGTATTCTGACCAGTCCACAATATGGGTTAGGACTCCACCTTATTCTTCACATTAATTATATGGTCCTCCACTTGTTTTTATGTTTTACTAAATATTTTACTACTCATCAACATGGATTATGATGTATTAATGAGAGTACTTCATCCTTAATCATAGGTCTCAGGTTTGAATCTTGAAAATGAAAAAAAAAATTATTGAAAGCGTCACCCTCAAAATGAGTCCTATAGTGTGTGATCCAAATTTAATCGGGGCTCTATGAACTCCAAACAACGAGTAAAAAAAAAGTTATTTTAGTACTTGGAACATTTATATGTAGTTGAAAAACAACAGTGTCAAAATTGAGTAATTCAATTAGGTTGAATATGGACCAGTTGTAATTGGATAAATTAATAAAAAAATGAATTATTGATTTGCATAAAGCAAATCAATTGGATCAAGATGGCTAAATAATAATGTGTCACAATTTAAAAGATTCAAGTTTTAATTATTATTTTTTATAATTTGTGTAACTCTAAACAAAATTGAGAAAAGTTTTTCTTTTTTCTTTGTGTTGGGTATATATAACATATTAAATTATTTATTTACTAATATTTTTATACGGTTTTAAAGAGTTAATTTTGTCAGATTGATAACAAGGGGAGCTCAATAAAATTATTATATATAGGGATGACAATGGAACAGGTGCGGGGCAAGACTCGCATAAACCCGCAAGGATTTTATCTATCTTGCCCTGCATAACATAATATTTTATTTTTTATCTGCTCCTCCCCGCCCTACATTAACCCTCCTCGCAAAACTTTTAAATATTTTCTCCTATTAATCTATTGCGGACTAGCAGACTATCAATTTTAAAATACCAAATGTTAAACCACAAGGATGAGCTGCTCATCATGAGCAGTGGTTAATGGTATTTTACTTTTGTGTTACTAGTAATAGTCTTCCTTAGAGCCCACGCACCGATTTCTACATTTTTAAAATATTAAAATATATTAAAACATACTAATATAATGATTAATATTGAAACACCAATTGTTAATGTTCTAAAATAGCTTCTGCAAAGGATTTTGACAGAGAGAGAACTAAGCCACGCTCTAATTTTGTATGTTAAGTTAAAAAAAAAAAAAACTTAAACCCGCACCTGCCCCGCCCCGCATATTCTTTTTTTTTAAAAAAAATTTGTATCCGCCCCGCCTCGTAAAAATATTAATCTGTCCCACCCCGCCCCTCCCTAACTATATACAATATAATAAGAGGCAATTTAGCTGCTCAAGCAGGCAGCAGGTCAATATGTCTGTTTGAACAGTTTGAGAGTACATCACTGTAATTTTTTTAATGATTTTTTCGTTGTAATAATCATGATAATTAAAGTTGCTCAAGCAAGCAGCAAGTCGACATGTCTGCTTAAGCAACTTGAGGGTATGTCCGTAATTTCTTATAATTCTTCCGTTGTAATTGCTCAAGCATGTAGTAGGTCAACATGCATGCTTGAGCAGTTTGAGGGTATATCCATAATTTTTTTTATGGTTCTTCCTTTGTAATTTGTTTGTTTTATTTTACAGTTAAAAAATATTATTAATCATGATAATTAATGACTTGAAATATTTCTAAAAAACATGTTACTTCACAATATTAATAATTTAAAACATTTAAAAATCATATTAAAATTTTAATTAACTCTCTAAATTCTATCTATAACATTTAAATTGAAATTAAAAAAAACAGATATTAAGCCCGCACTAACACGAACACCAATATCTAGTATTTAATTAAAAAGGTAATTTGAATAAATTATCCTTATTTATTTTTTATTGCAATTTTACACTACTCTCTTTTTCATCATATTTATCTCTCTAACTCCACATTTTTTGAGTAATGGTAAGAATGAAAACTAGTACTGTAGTAATTAATTATATTTTGATTTTTATGATAACTAGTTTAGATCATATATTTTTAATAAGAATGATAAAGTAAAATGAACTAGAGGGAATATATATTATTGTCTTTTGTGGATCCAATTTCATCTTATGGCTTATACTTCCATCATTTTAAATTATTTGGCATAATTTCTAAATTATTGCAAATTGTTTGTCCATTTCAGAAATTCAGCATGAAATTTATTTTTTTCCTATTATACTTAACAGTAATTATTCTTAAAGATTATAAACAAATCAATTATAACATAATGACGCATAAAAAAAGTAAATGTTCAATATATAAAAATTGTATATTAGAATATAAATAAAAATAAAAGTCAAACTCCGTCCTAATTTATTACTATTATTTACTATTATTTTTGTAAAGAACACCTGAAAAGAGAAACATGTCAAATATCCTTTTTATTTATTTTTACTTATTCAATAGTGTCAAAATATTTTATTTTTATTTATTATTTTTAACATTTTAAAAAAAAATTATTATTATTCATGTTTTATCTCAATATTAATTACTTATTTTCTAAATTATTTCTTAAGATCTAAAATTATACATTAATTAATACGAATTTTTTGTAAATAGAAAGAGGGAAATTGAGTCAAAACAACTTGGAAAATAAATAAGGTATTCAAAGATAATAAGAACGCGCTTAAAAGCAAAATTAATTGCACAAAGAATTCAAAGTAACAATAATGATGTAAAACATTTAAATATACCTTCCCAACAATTGTTACTCGTCAAAAGAGACTTAATTCATTTGTTCGTCATTACTTATACTGTATTATTTTAAAATATTTAATAGTATTTATTTAATTTATAAAATTAAAAAATATTTTATATTTAATTTTTAATTTACTCTTATTATTAATTATAATTATTTTTTAAGACATTGTACTTATTATATTCAAATGACAATTTGTTAGAATTATTTTTATCATTTACTCCCTTTATTCCCTTTTATATATCGTCCTTACTATAAATATATATTTTTAATACTCTATATGTTACTCCCTCCATCTCATATTATAAGGGCATCTTACTATAAAGATTTGTCTCATATTATAAGGACACTTACTAAATTAGGATATAATTAATTTTTTTTCTCATTTTACCCTCACCATTAATTAGTGTATTAATGATTTTTTCTAACTTAATTTAATGTACTTTGATATAAATGAAGGGTAAAATGATAAAAGTCTACTAATGTATTAATGATTTCTTAATAATCATGTAAAATGGAAAGTGTCCTTATAATATGAGACGAAGGGAGTATTTTACAATACCAATGCATAAATTACACGTTTCTTCCCATTTTGCCCTTGATAGTTAATGACTTTGAAAATATATATACTTTTTGACCAATTAAAAGAACTAAAAAGACAATTACTATTAAATAAAGGTAAAAAGATAAACATACATTTTTTTCTTAATGCAAGTGTCATTTCAAAAGGTAACATGTAAAAGGGAGCAGAGGAAGTACTTCTTTAACTCTTATATCAAGTCAATAAAAGATAAGTAGAGATGAACAGAGGAAGTAACTCATGTATAAATTTGATTTTTTTCAAGAATTAACTATTCTTATTTTTACTTATCCTCTGTCGATTTGTCACAAATATTAAGAAGTAGCAAATTATAAATATAATTTTACCAAATTATCCTTTGGATATAATAATTACAATGTCTTGAAAAATAGAATGAGAAAATGACTATAATTAATGAAAATGATAATAAGATACAAGATATAATTATTATAAAAAATAATAAGACAAAAAAATATATAAAATAATAATATAATCACACTAAATTGATCGTTAACAAATATAAGATTTTTCATCTTAATATAACGATCAATTTTTATGATGCGATATAATAAAATTAAAGTAACAATCAAAACATATAATGTAACAACTTCATACGGTCCAATAGATAACAACCATCCAAACAAGTTACAACTTAATCACTTTATAAATCAACGAAATATTACAAAATAAAAATAAAGAGAAAAAAAAATAGATCAGACAAAAGGGGCAAAATTCTTTTTTAAGAAAATACTAAATAGGATAGGACATGACAGAAATCTAGGTATACATAAAGAGTTAGTTAAAGTTAGATTATCCTATAAATCACTCTTTATATTTTTTTTGCCTATTGTAACACACCTAAATATACATGTTAATATACATATACTTTAGCTAGATCATAAATTATTATTCATCTGAAGATTAATCAATAAACTAAGAATGATTTTCTGTTATTTCGCTTGGTTATTTATTTTGTTAGTATTATTATGTTACTTTCTTATTATTTTTATGTTATTAGAGGATCAACTAGCTTTGAATTAATCATATTGTTCGTACCCTATTTTATAAATTCGACCTAACATAATCAAATTTTAAGTTAAACAATCATTAATTTGTATGCACTTTAATTAATCTATCGAACATATTATATTACATAAAACGTAAAGTATAGTTATATTTAAACTTAATTATCAGATGACTTTTAAAACAAATATGCACATAAGGTAGGTCATGAGCACCGATAATGACTAAACATGCACGTTGAAATTAGGTCAAATAAATTCATATAATCATGATTGAAATTTCACCTATGTAAATATTATTATTGAGAGAGATTTTTAATTAAAAACTTTTTTGTTTTCTAAACTCAAACTTGAATATTTTTGTTAAAAATAAAAATATTCTATTCATTCGATCATACCTCTTCATCAATTTAGATTTTGAAAGTCCCAACTTTCCAATCAAACTAGTCATAACTTTTACATTAAAAACTTAACCTAGCACAGTGTCCAAATGAACCAAAAATTTATTCCGTCTCGTCCATTTTATATGTTACATTACATTTACATTAAAAAAATAATTTTACTATTTATTCTTATTTAATATGTATTAACTTTTTTTAGTTCTTCTAATTGATTATATATATATATTCAAAGCTTATTAGTTATCAAAGATAGTATAGAAAGAGTAGTGTCATTATCAATTAATTTTTATAAAATGACATATATTAAAAATATTTATTTATAGTAAATATGAGATATAAAAGCGGTGAACAAATATCTTCATGTGTTGGTTCATAAAAATAAAATAAAATAATTTAGAGCAGACAATGGGTACAACGTTGAATAATGACAGCTCCACATGTGGGTCCCACTAAATAAGTCCCAAGTCGTACTTTGAATAGAAGAGGGTGTTTTTCACGCGCTAACAAGATCGTGTTGTTCACGTTAAAAAATCTTTGCCACTTGCAAAGGAAAATCTTACTTTAGGTTTGTCATCGTTTTTAATTCCAGAGTCACGTCATATAAATTTTGATTAATATTTAAAAATATTTTTTATCATAAGTAATATAAAAAATTATATGTAATAATATTTTTTTTTTATAATTTTTAGATATCTAAATTTTAATTTTAAAATATCAAATTAATTTAATCTAATTCAACTTTAAAAATTAGACTTTGTATAACATGACAACTGAAACTAAACGAAGAGAATACTATTCATCAATCTCCCATTCATTTTCGTGATGCATGCATCACCTGCGTCTATTACAATTCCTGATCATCTTCAATTCTTTTTCTCATCTTCGAAGCTTGATTAATTTGAATTCATATTGAGGGTTTCACTTAATAGAAACTGCTTTGTATTAAGAAATTTTGCATACTTAGAATTTGAACTCGAGATCTCTAATTAAAAAAAATTATCTCATTCATTATACTACATCTTTTGATGATAATTTGACTTTGTTTTTCATTGTGAACCAATAAAAATTATGATGAAATAATAATTTTTTCTCATAAAATGTTAATAATTTTTAAGTAAAATGTAGAATTTTGAGTATAAAAATATTTTTACTAAATAAATTTTATTTTTAATATGAAAATCTTTCGACATGAAATGAAGTAATTTCTTTTATCCTTTGAAATATAGTTATTTTTAAAAAAAAATTATGATACAAATTTAACATAGCTAGACATTATGTAAACAAAGCAATTCGATACACAAGCATTCGAGTTATCAGGCCCGCATCTCAAAGAGTGAGATATAGATTGTATAGACAATCTATTATGATATGGAGAAAATATTATTGATTATTTTCTCGTGAACTTGTAACGTATAGGTCATACATAAACAATCTCATCGTGATATAGATAATCTATTCTAATATGGAGTAAATATTAATGATTATTCTCTCATGAACTTGTAACGTATAGGTCATACATAAACAATCTCATCGTTATTCTAGATTTTTTCTTTTCGTGTTGAAAATAAATAAAAATAAAAAAATCTCCTCCCCCACCATGTACACCTTTATATGGACCCCACATACCCACGCCCATCTCCAGCACATCATCTGATTAATACTTGTACAATTTCTCTCTCTCTCTCTCTCTAAATATATACAGCTTTTACATTGGACATGTATTATGTATATCTATCTTTTAGTACCTTTTTCTTCTTCTTCAAAAGGGTAGATTCCCCAAAAGATTAACCTTTTTAGTTTTTTTTCTCTTTTTACTTTTACTTTTTCGGAGGGTTTTGGAGCTTGAAAAAAGGGAAGCCAAATTTTTACCCTCAACTCAGATTCATGTCCTCAGCTTTGCTTGTCACTTTCTAAGGTACAAATATTCAACCCCTTTTCTTTCCTTTCTCTTTTCTCTCATTTTTTGTGTGTATTTATGTCAAAGTTTAAAACTTTTTTCTTTCTTTTAGTAAATATCTCTTTTCTTGACATATCTACAAAAGACCATTTTTAAGCATTAATTTATCTGTCTGTTTTGGTTGATAGTTGAAATGTCTATAAGTATTTAAGGGTTGGGAAGTTAGGAATAGCTTTGTTTAATAAGTTTGACTAAATTTTGGAACAGTTCAACCTTCAAAGTTGTTGATTCCCATTTCAAAGCTGCCAGCTTTGGTTTTATTTTCTATTTCCTCTCTCTGATATGTACTTACTTTGTGCTTAAGACTCTTGAATTTTGGGATTTCAAAGTTTTGATCATTGATTCATTCCAAATTGAGGGTCTTTGCTGAAAAAGGAATCTTGGTTTTTATTTGAATAGTGATCGACTTTTCTAGCAATCTATTAAGTTTTTGGTTTATGTTAAAAAAGTTTTTGTTTTCCAGATGGATGGGAAATAAATTGAGGCTGCAACTGGAGTATAAAGTAGGAAAAGATTGAATCTTTTGGGGTTAGAAACATGGAGAAAAAAGAGGGAGAGCATTGGAGGGAGATGGTGAAGAGAATGCTTCCTCAGGGATATGATGGGGAAAATATAGAATACTCAATAGCAATGGAGTATAGTGGTCCTTTGTTGTCATATGAGGTTCCTAAAATAGAGCCCCTTGATATGAATTCTAGTGCAATTCCAATAGCAGAACCTCTTTCAGAATCAAGAAGATCATTGAGCAATGGTGTTGCGCCGGTTATAGAACCTATTCCGTTGCCGGTATCGCGTATTGCTGGTGTAGCAAGTCCCCCTAGTCAGAGTCCAAGGGTATCTTATAGTTCCGAGTCTCAAGTGTCTGTCTTGCAGAACCCTGATTCTTCTTCAGGTTCCCTGTCAGCGTCCCCGGGTTCAGCCCTGAATCATCAGGGGAGAAGAGCCCCTGTAGTCACCTTTGTTGATAGATCTGAAAGAGAAACAAGGGAAATTAAGAATCAAGTCTTTCCTGAATATGTTGGAGTTTCTAAGGAAAGGAAGAAGAAGAAGAAGTCAAGAGTCTGTTATAGGTGTGGAAAAGGGAAGTGGGAAAGTAAAGAGTCTTGCTTCGTTTGTGATGCAAAGTATTGTAGCAATTGTGTGCTTAGAGCAATGGGTTCAATGCCTGAAGGGCGCAAATGTGTGAGTTGCATTGGCCAGCCAATTGATGAGTCAAAGAGGTCCAAACTTGGTAAAAATTCTAGAGTATTATCATGTTTGCTTAGTCCTTTGGAAGTCAAGCAGATAATGAAAGCAGAAAAAGAATGTGCTGCTAATCAGCTCCGCCCGGAGCAGCTGATTGTGAATGGATTTCCTTTGAAGCCAGATGAGATGGCAGAACTCTTTGGGTGCCCTTTACCTCCTAGGAAGTTGAAGCCTGGGAGGTATTGGTATGATAAGGAATCTGGACTATGGGGAAAGGTGAGTTTTTCTGTTGAGTTAAATCAAATTCTTTTATTTATTTCTTATGTCAAAAAGAAGATGCTAATATAGTTTTGACTAATTAAACAGGAAGGAGAAAAACCAGACAGAGTTGTTAGTTCAAACCTAAATTTTACGGGAAAACTTAGTGCTCACGCCAGCAATGGAAGTACTCAAGTTTACATTAATGGCCGAGAGATAACAAGACGTGAACTCAGAGTGCTGAAGGTTTGTTCTTTTTATTACAATTAATCACGCATATGCCAAAATAAATACGGAAGGCAATATATTTAATTCTAGAACTGTTGTTATCCACATTTCAAAGGTCACCTTCTATCACTAACTTGTCATTATGTGTTCATGACAGCTTGTATGTTTGAATTTGGTGAAGAATGCCTATCCATTCTTTGATATAATATTGTCATTTATTCAGATTCTATAAATTTTGTCGCTTTTTTCCAACCCAGCATTTATGCTGGATTAATTTTTTCTTTCCCTATTTATGCTCCAATTATGTGTTTTATCCCGTCCCTCCCAAGCTGTCGTCATTTAGTACGTGAGATAAGGATAATAATCCAGGGATAAAATTTGGGACTAATTTTTTCCCATGTTTGGTTTGAGGTATTAATACTAAAATGGTGGGATTACTATCCCATGTAGAAGGTGGAACAGAAATATTCCACGGGATATCCTTGCTTATCTCAGCCTACCAAACGGGAATTTCACTGATGATAGATATTGATAACGTCCGTCCATACGATCATCTATAGGTCTTAGATTCTTTCCTGTTTATCTTTTCATGAGATGAGTTTTCCTGGTTGAAAGTGGTGAGACATACCTTCTAATTCTTCTCTTAAAATTTATTACATATGGAGATGCCATAACTTTTACAGCTTCAATTCACCCATTCTATACATCTTTTTCATCTATTATTGATACATTCATTTGTTTCTTCTCTGTCCTCCTAAGTTGTCAAATTATTGTAAGATTTCATAATACTAGAAACCAATAATGTGCGTCCAAAAATCATTATAGCTCTGAGTGTCTTTACTTTCATCTTGGGTGATCGTGAAAAGTAACATTTTTTTCCTTATATTAGTAGATTTTAATTGTCATTTTCTAGATCTAGTGCATTAAGTAACTTTGACATATTTAAATTTGTATTCTGCGTTTAACTATCCGTGCTAGTTAGTTGACTGATAGTCATTCTACAACCTACAATTTTGGATCTAAATAGATTTTCATTGTGACTTCTCACAAAAGGAAACAAATGGATAACCTTTAACCTTTTTCAAGAACTTGTATTATTCCCTTGAGCTTCTTCTTGTTCCTCTTTCTTTTTCTTTTTTTTTTTGGGTTGGAAGTCTGTAACTTTCCAAAATGAACCTTTCCTTGTCAATCACCGCAACATTATCAATCAGCCAGGTTTTGTCATTATTGCACGCAGAATCTAAAAGAAGTATCTCCAGAGCATAGTTACCTCACAGAATCCATGCACCATATATGTAAAAGACAAATGGAACAACCTAATTTATCATTGCCTGAAACAACGGTAACAACTCAGTTTCAAAAAAAAAAATAACGGTAACAACCACCTATCGGAAAGATAGTTATAATCTTCCATGCTCTTATAGCCCAGTTCTCAATCAACTCTTCGAAGCCTAGTGCTGGCAGTTTCGATCACACCTGTCTACCACACAGACTTCACTGATTCCAGAGATTTCAGTGGTACCCAATTCAAGACGATCCGGTGTCAATGTTGCATGACTGCCTGATCCAAACAAGCGCATATGTTGTTATAGCATGTAACTTAAGGCTCTTGGATTGGCCTTTCTGCAAATGATTCTCTTCCTAGAATGAAACTCTCTGCATGTTTATTTGTTTCCTCATCCCTTTATGTACAATGAGTCCTCATATGAGTTTCATTTCAGTTTGCAAAAGTGCAATGCCCTCGTGACACTCACTTTTGGGTATATGATGATGGTCGTTACGAGGAAGAAGGACAGAACAACATCCGGGGTAACATATGGGAAAAGGTAGCACATTGAATTGATTGTAGGGTATGGTTTCACCTATGTTATTCAATGAAGTCTTTGATTTTATATCTAATATTTTATATTGACATGCAGGCAACAACACGGTTTGTTAGCTCTCTGTTTTCCTTGCCTATACCACATGGTCAACCCTATGGGCAGAGAGACGAGCTTAGCAATTATGCTACTGTTCCAAATTACTTAGAGCAGAAAAGGGTTCAAAAGCTACTTTTACTTGGGCTTGAAGGTTCTGGAACAAGCACAATTTTTAAACAGGTATTGGTCTTATGCAGCGTTCCTTCTTTCAGGAAAAAGGGTTATATTTTTCTTGATTAATTGTTGAACTCAAAATTCTTTCTATATATATGTCAAATTGCTAAGATTTATATCTTAGAGATTTTATCTTCGCTCTTCATAACATTAACTTTTTACAGATATCTGTAGTATAGCTTGCTAAGTAGCTTGTTGGTTTGTTCATTTGTTCATTTGTTCTATGGATTTGAATCTGTTAGCATTCACATATTTCATTTTGCTGGCAGAAATTTTTCTAGTATATATTGCAGCCAATTCCCCAATCACTTTGGGATTTGAAGCTTAGTTAATTGATTGATTGAAATATTGCAGCTGAATTATTTTGCTTATGCTCAAATTAGATGACTGACTATAACAACAAAAACATCTGGTTAAACATCACCACTTATATCAGCCATCATAAATGAGGTACAGATATTCGGGATCGTTTGGTACTCATAAATTTACACGAGGTAAATTGTCAAATGAGAATTGACAGTATAGTGGTAAGGGTTCTCCACCTCCAGCCTTTGGTTTGAGTCGCCAAGGAAGATCAGTGTACAACCAAATCCAAACTTAGTTCTTTTAGTGTTTGAACAGGACTAATAATTGAGAAAATATTGGATTGAAGAGGCTTTACTGAGAAGTATAAAAGTGGGATACATGAAAATTTGGATGTAGTATGAAATAGTCTTAATCTTTTCTTGTAGTTAAAAAAGACATTTCTTAATACTAGAGGAAAGCAGAAACCCATACTTAATGTTAAGGGAAGGAGTGTCAGGTTTGAGGACGATGTATTGAGGGATTGATCATGTATTTACATGTCTCTGTAGTGCTATTCCCTTTTCTTCTCCTCCGTTGTTTTGTTCTTTGCTCCCTTCCTGTTCTGTGGTATAGTTTATTACTGCATTCTGAACGTGAAATGAAATGCTTGCTGTATAATGCCTTTCTTTAACATTTAAGTATTTGTTGAGGTTCTATTTTTTTCTATCATTTGTGCGTACTCATTTGCTTCTGTTTATAACCTTATTGTGTAGGCGAAATTTTTGTATGGAAACATGTTTACATCTGAAGAAATTCAAGAAATCAAGTTGATGATTCAAAGCAATATTTACAAGTATCTAAGTATTCTCCTTGATGGAAGGGAGCGCTTTGAGGAGGAGGCTTTAGCAAGAATAAATGCTGAAGGTACTTTAAAATATATACAGGAAGTATTGATAGAAAGGTGTGGTGCTAATTAACAAAGAGTTTCTCTAGATGCTGTAGACTGGCAGTTATTAGCTGGACTTGCACGCTTGGCTCCCCTCTCTCCTCCCCCATACCTTTGAACTCCATTGCCACTAGTGGCAAATTGTGCCAAAAGTGGAGCTCTTACCCCTTCATAACTAATTGCAGAAGAAGAGAAGCTATGTTATATGCACCAAGTTTCATCTACCAATGGTCAAATCTGCTCAAAAGATATATCGGCATTTTTATTCTGTAAAATTTTCCCAAATGAATTTTAGTTGGATTTATATGTATCTTGTGGATTAAGGTTTTCGTTTCAGTGGTTTCAGACGTTAAAAATTCATTTGCCAGTCTATCCCCATTCTATGCTTTCATTTCTCTCAGATCTCCTCTGAATGTCCCTTCTACTGAAAAGGAATGAGGGAATCAGCTGTGATTGCATAATCATTCATACTATTGGGAAGTAAATTATTTATCAGGACCTGTTTTAAATTGTCATCACCTGGGAGTATATTTTGCCTTGCCTTGCTACACTGTAAATGCAGCTTACATAGTTGGCATTTCAGATGTGACTGCTTAGGCCCTCTTCTTGTCAATCCCTTCCTTCCAATTGTGAGTGAAATTGATCCTTTGTTGTGTGCTTGTGCCTTGCTGCAGCTAACTGGTACTTCAGTTATTGATACTCCTATTCACTTTCGATCAAGTTCAAAGAC
>DF357214.1:16794-29562 GCA_000787875.1 Solanum virginianum | reverse complement strand
ATCGGAACTCCGAAGTTATGCGTGCTTGGGGGAGAGTAGTACTAGGATTGGTGACCCCCCTGGAGACTGAGCACTGGAGGCCTGAGTTGAGACTTTCTGATGCATCAAGGATTACTGAGGAAGAACAGATATGGCTTCAGAGGTCTTTTGAGGAAGAAGAAATAATGGAATGCCTCAACCAATGTGCTATGTAGAATGTGCCTGGTCCAAATGGCTTCCCTATGGTATTCGTTCAGACATTCTAGGGTATTCTGAAGGAAGACATAATAACACCGGTGATCTACTTGCGCCTTTCCTTTTCATTCTGGTAATGGAAGGTTTATTAGCATGATGAGGGAAATTTGTCATTTGCTATATGCAGATGACACTCTCATTTTTTGTGAGCTAGTAGCTGGAAAAATTATATACATTATAGTGATTCTGGTTCTGTTTGAAGTTGTATCAGGGTTGAGAGTAAATTGGGGAAAAGGCAGTCTATTTCCTGTTAATGAGGTTCATCAGATGCAAAATTTGGCAAGTATTTTGGGATGTAGGGTTGATCAAATGCGTACAACTTACCTGGGCATGCCTTTGAGTAGCAATCGCAAGGCAATTGGATATCTTGGATGGCATTTTGGAAAAAGCTAAAAAGGAAATTAACTAGGTGGAAAGCTCAATATTTGTCTTTAGGTGGAAGACTGATCTTAATAAATTCTGTTTTAGATTCCTTTCCCACCTATGTGATGTCTTTATTTCCAATCCTAGCAAAAGTTGTGAAGAAGCTTGACAGACTTAAGGAGGAACTTTCTATGGCAAGTAAATAAAGAAAGGAAAGGTTATTGTTTAGTAAATTGGAAGACTCTGCTTCTCAATAAAGAAAGAGGTGGCTTGGGAATCAGAAATCTAAGGTCGCATGATGAGAGTTTATTGATGAAGTGGTTGTGGAGATACACTGGTGAGGAAAGATCTCTACGGAAGGAGGTAATAGTGGCAGAGTATGGTGAATTAGATCCCTGGTGTACAGAAACTGTGTCTGAACCTTTTGGTGTGGTTGCGTGGAGAACAATCAGAAATCTTTGGCCACAGGTGGAAGCAAATTTATATCTCAAGGTGGGGAATGCAAACAAAACAAAATTTGGAAGGATAGATGGGTTGATCAAACCTTTCTCAATGATCTTTTCAGTTTTCCCATATTTGTTCCTCATTTCCCGAAGATATAGTGAGTGATTGTCGGGCAGAGCAGGGATGGGACATCTCATTTAGGAGAATGCTTAATGATTGGGAAATAGAGAGAGTGGCAGCTCTACTGGGAAAATTAGGTGGGATTTGTATTAACCCAACATTTACAGACAGTGTCTTGTGGAAACACAGCAAGGATGGGATTTTTCGGTCAAAAGTGCACATAAGAGTGGTCTACATGAGATGAATGGGGGAACACAATATCCTTGGAGGTATTTCTGGAAGAGTGTCATGGCCTACCAAAGTGAAATGTTTTACTCGATTAGTGATTAAGAGAGCTTGTCTTATTCAAGAAGTCTTACAAAAGAAAGATAGACTATTGGTTCCCAGATGTTTTCTTTGCATCATAACAGGGGAAACTAATAAGCATTTGTTTTTACATTGCAAGTTCACCACTCTGTTGTGGAACCTTTTCCTCAACATTACAAGCACTAGCTAGATACTGCTAGAGCACACATCAAATCTTTTGAGTTGCTAGATTAGGAGGGGAGGAAGTAAAAGTCAAAGGAGATGGTGGAGATTTACCATCATGTATATGGTGGTCAATGTGGAAGGAAGAAGTGGGAGATTCTAAGATAGGTCCAATTCCATACATAAAGTAAAATGGATTTGTATTGTACTTTTACTTTTTGGTGTAAACAACTTTGTATAGAAGATGTAGATCACGATTGTAGATTTGATAGGAAGCTTGTAATTGCTATTTTTTGGAGGTGACCAACATACCCTACCCTTAATGCAGATGAATACAATTTACCAATTTCCAAAAAAAAAATTTGAGTTTAGGGAGGAACTTTGTGATGCAGCATCATGTTCTTTCTCATGTTTTTGGTGAAAGTTTAAACTTCTCAGTTGGACACTCATAGGGAAATTGAAGAATCTTGGTGAAGGTTGCTTCTTCCAATGTGTTGTAACTCAACCAAAAAAGTTGAAGGTGTCGTAACATGGGAGAAATTCTTATCTTTGCTAATATGCTTTTTTATTCCTAATTTCCTTATCCATTTAATTTGACTTTTGCACATCTTTGTTATTCTGGAATGATAATGATTAGGTTTCAACTGTCATGATTTGCTTGCACTGCATATGAGGTTAATCTCATGTTGAAATTAGGTCTCCTCTGTGTTTACAGTAATGCAGATTTGGGTATCAACATTCAAGGAGACCAAACAAAATCCCTAGAATTCCAAAACACATGCTCTATGAATGAGCATATTGGCTCTAGCACAAAAAACGGTTAGTTCAAACTGGGATTTGGAAATAAAATCAATTATATGTAATGGTTCCTGAAAGTGAGTTCTTTCCTAATCTGCTCAACATTCTTGCTTGCATGCTGAATCATAGGTACAGTATCCTCTAAGGACATCGGGGTCCAGACTGAAAGACCTGATGAGTCTATCAGTTTATCAGCTGAAAGAAGTTTATCTGATACTTTTTGCCGTAGAAACAAGTTGCTGGATGCATGGAGCTCGTCCAGTGGCCAAAGATTAGGGAGGCTTCTCATTTCGAAGTTGTACGCGACGTGTGAAGTTGATTTCCGTGTCCTTTCTGGATACCTGAACACGAGTTTGCCCTTAAGGACAAGTATGGATTCAATGATTTCTTTGAAGGATAATCTGCAGAATACTCATTCTGGTGAGAGTGCAAAAGTGTCTCATCTTTTCTCTGTATTGACAAAGGTATATCCATTGGGTGATATCTTTTTTTCACTTTTGACTGCAATTCACCTTCAGGTTCTTGCTTTCTAGATGTGCATACTAACAATAATTAACCAGATGATAGATCTCTCTCAATGTCTCGAATTGTTCTTCTATTTGAATCGGTATTCCTTATATTTGTTTCTCATTCACTATTTACCCTTAACTCAACCACGAAAAAGGAATTTAAGTTTAGGGATGGAAATTGGGCGGGTTGGGTCAATTTTGAACGGGTTATAATGGGTCAAGACAACAAACAGGTCAAGATCCAACCCAACACAAAATTGCTTGGGTCAAAACGGGTTGAGTAATGGGTTATAGAGCAGGTCGAGACCCAACTTACTAAGTTTTACTTATTTTATTTATTCTTTTTCAATATTTTAGTGCATAATTAAATTATATTTTTCTTTATTCTAGCTATATAAAATATATCAAATTAAAAAAAAAAGTGTTTCAAGAATATTTTGACAAGATCTCTTTCGAGTCAATTCGGATTGCATATGAATCCAATTTTAAGTGGGTTGGGTTGAGATGGGTTGAACTAATAAATGAGCGGGTTATTAACTTGCCCTAACTTCAACTGGTTGGGCGGGTTGAGCAGGTTGGATTTAATTTTGCCATCTCTAGTTAAGTGACTGGAATTTGAGATTTTCCTATTTTCATTTGCTTGAACTCTTTTCATATTTTGCTTGACACTTGCTTTACTCATGCATTTAAATTAAAGGCAGTTGCTCTCTTAAAAAAAGGGTGCAACCCACTGCACAAAGTCTCCCGTGTTAGCAGGGTTGGGGGAAGAGCCGCACATGTAGACATCCTACAATAATACAAACATTAGTAGCTGACCAACACAATTGTTGTCTTAAGCTAGCATCTGGCCATAGATTCCCAAATATTTTTATTAAACCAGATTTGGGTGAAGTTTGGATTGAAGTATCAAGATGTTTTTGGCCATATTTTTGGAAAGACATTTCACCTTTTATTTTTGAAAAACATGAAACATGACTTATAAATGCACATAACTTTAGGACAAAATTAGTATTTTTATAATGAACTAGATAGTGCTTTATCCTAAAATCATAAATAAATATTCTAACATAATAACATAAACCTTCCCATTACTTTTGAAGGTCTGACATGCTTATCATTATTAAGAATGCTTTCTATCAAGTGTTTCTCTAATACATCAAAGCAGAAGTATAAATGACTAAATGAGATCACATGTTTACATTGCAAATTTGACCTGGATGATTGTCAAGTCATATATACCAAGTTGGTTTTAGTGACAATTCAAATTATTTACCCTTCCATATTGCACTTTAAGTGGCACTTTGATTAGTTTTGAATTCACTAGTTTAACATATTTGAGTTCCAAAGATTAACGAACAAGTTCATATTTTTTTTGTTAAAAATGATTTGCAAAGATTAATGAACAAGTTCATATTTTTCGTTAAACAGTAACTTGATTAGCAAACAAGTTTGTCTTATATCAATTTTGTTCTTTCTTTTTTGTTTAAATTATTTTA
Organism: Solanum virginianum; assembly: GCA_000787875.1. Classification (NCBI taxonomy): domain Eukaryota; kingdom Viridiplantae; phylum Streptophyta; class Magnoliopsida; order Solanales; family Solanaceae; genus Solanum; species Solanum virginianum. The sequence continues at coordinate 25,130 of DF357214.1, read as the reverse complement.
GTTTTCTTTACTGGAATCTTGCAGTATAACTTCTGATAAATTCCTTTTATGATGTGGAAAAAATGGAAAGAGTGCCAATTAACATTTAAAGTGCCAATAAAAGGAGATATCTAAAGGCTTTTCCTACTACCTTTACTTCATTAAAAAGGACTTTTCCTCCACTTGATCTGCATCACGTTACTTTGTTTTGCAAATACTGTGCATAGCTTATTTCCACTTGTGGGATTTCACTAGGTATGTTGTTGTAGTACTGTGCATAGCTTATTTACCTTATTTTGTCTTCAGACTTAGTAGGGTTGAACTCATAAATTTGTGGTCTTGTATCTTGTAGATTAATGATGAAATGGTGAGATTCGAAGATTTGTTAGAAGCATTGGTTGGTCTTTGCAGACTTAAAAATGTGCGATTGTAAGCTTAGATACTTATCATTTTTCCTTTTGTTTTAGTTGTTAAGATGGAATTTACATTTCTAAACACGTAAAACTTTTTAATGGCACTATCCATATATCTTATAAAATGTCCAGATTAATAGTGCAGACTTTTGTAATAAGGGCAAGGATATACCTTTTTGAATGGTAAATATGGGTTTGAGCATAGCCTTTGTGCCCCAGTCCTGCAAGCTGTATCCATCTCATATTCATGAAAAGAAAAGGAGAAAGTTGGGAAAGCTGGTATCTAAGTACTGTCATGAACTTTGGATTTAAGAATTATCAAGTTGAAGGCCGACAGTTCTAGCAATGGTTTTGAAAATAATTTTTATTGATACATAATTGCAATGCACTTAAAAAGTGAAAAATCTTCGTTTAATTTTGAAAGTTCCGTGAATATTTCTGAAAATCTTAATAGTACGTAATGTGATCCTCAGTTACTAGGTGTGTGAAATCTATCCAGCCTTTCAAGTAGCTCTTGATTGAGGATGAACCTCAACATACGTTCCAGTCCTATGCCCATAGGAGGATAGATAGGGCAATTTGAGTGAGATCCATTGTAAATCCAATTTTTGATTCACTAATGTCATGACCTAAGACTAACGCTGAGTTGTAACACTCTGCTTAGAGCTACAAGTGACCCCAAGCTAACCCATGGTCTTGCATATTTGTATAACAATGGAAAGATTTATGAATACAAGCTAATATTGAGTAAACCCGAAACAACTGAATAGTCGAAATAGGATTCGTTTGAACAAATTATATAGCTAAAACTATTGTCTGACTGTCTGAAAGCCTATACTAAGATGAGTTACAGGGACAAGCTCTCAGCTAACTCTTAACTGTTTGAAATTGGAAGACTAAACTAAAAAAATAACTATAGTTGTCCTCGAAAGATAAGGCCTCACCTAACTCTGTTGCTGAGATCAGATGGAATCGTATTAACCGCAAGCTACTGAGCGTCTAAATCTATATTATAAACAATATAGTGCAAGGGAATATGTGTTCAATACTTTGAATAATCTGAGTATGTGAGACATGCATTGGAATGTTAGTATACTGCACATGATAAAATCTGAGATGCTAAACTGATTATAGAACTGAAATGCTTGAACTGATACAATGACCAAGTAAGCCAACATGCAACTGATAAGTGATAAATACTAAACTGACATAACCAAATTAAAGTCAATGCAATAATTAGAGATTGAATTGTAGTAGATACTGATAATCGATATACTCCGTCTGAGCTAACGGAGTACAACCTGTACCTCAGCTGGGAGGGCGCTCTGTACTTTGCAGGGTACGAACAGAGTCTAATATGGATCCACTGAGTTGATGTTCAAAAAGGACTAAGGTGTCAGTCCTGGTCTGAGGAGTGATTCGTAAAACTCACAAGGGCCCATAGTTCTAGGACTTAGGAATTGCTTCTACAGGTCTTCATTCTAATAAACAGGTGAACCTTCTTCCCTATGTCTGCTCGGGAATTACACTAGTAAATTATATAATGCTAACAATACTGGATACCTCAATAATACTGAAATTTGAGACTGAACCAATAAATACTTTATCTAGAAAGCATCATATACATGTGGAACTGAAAGATGAAGGTACAACTGATCATGAAGAATTCTGTCATCCCGAATAAAGCATGCAATTTAACCAACCACAGGTTCAAAGACATGAATTTTTTCCATTTTGAGGGATCACAAAAATAATTATATAAAAATACTGATTTTTAGGTAAAATATGTATTCATGGATTTAATTCGTGCTTTTCATTAGAACCTAGGTTTTGGAGAGTTTAATTAACTGAAGAATAAATTTTTCTGCGGACTCAATGGGTGAAAGGATACCCATTGATGAAATGCCACATATCTGGAAGGATAGAATCCTTGAACTCAAATCTTGGAGATGATGAACCCTAGGTTTTCTTGAAGAATCTAAAGCGCCTAAAATTTGGGGGAGAATGAGAGGGTTTTAATGATGAAAACTGATTGTCTACACCCCCTCCTTTCAAGACGTTTTGAGGTCATTTAGATAACTCCCCAAAGGTTCTAGGACAAAATTACCCTCATAAAAATCCAAAATTGGCAAAATTTGGCCTCCTGATGTCGTCTGGGTGACAGGCTGTCACTCAAACCATCATTAGTGCCCAAAAATCAAGCCTACTGGTCAGTTGTGATGGCCCATTCTGATAGGCCATCACTTGAGTGCCACATTGTCACACTAGCCGTCAGTCATTGACAGATTGAAGCGTCTTTTGTTAATCAATCATAACTTTTTACTTTGGACTCGGATTGACGAACGGTCAGTGACATTGGAAAGAAGACTTGTAGACCTTAGTTTGGCAGGTTACAAGCCATATAACTCTTAATATTTTAAGAGATATGATTGTTCAAAGTGGACCGTTCATGATCTCATGGAAAAACTTATTTGATAGGAAGGCTTGGAACTCGCCTAAGTGCTAGAGATCTCTTGTGACCTAAACAACATCGGATACACTTCTTACACTTGGGAATGGACCTTAACACACACGATCAAGTAGGACATCACCAGGTCTAAGCTGATACACTTACGACTAATGAATGGTATCATTAGTGTGAAATTTTGCAAGGTGTTACAACTAGTGAGATCCCACACACCATGAAGATCCTTACCCTGCCTTCCATAAATAAGTTTTAACTTGATAATCCAGAATTGAGGTTCAATTCCTTCCCTAAACTTCCACATAACACGTGACCTGTGCCAAGACCAAGAGAGTACCATGGAAAACAGAGTAGGATGGGAGGTAGCTGATTGGCCAAGGAGCAGAAAACTATGCAAACAAGAAAGGTCCTAAGAATAAAGGAAATATATAAATTTAAGTATGCATCAATTAGTAAGGTTTTCCATATATTACCTTTATAGAAATTAATTAAGTACTAAGGCTTTTCCTTAATAGAACTACTGCTTTCCTTTTTTTTTTCTTTTTTATTTTAAGTAATTCCTATAAATGATCACAACAACTATGCCTCTATTCCAATCGAGTTGGGGTTGGCTATATAATCTTTTGAATGATTGCTGTATGTTGAATTAAAAGGAAATTCATAAAGGCCTCATTTTGATATCAATCCATAGAAGTTTCTTGTCACTAGCTTAATAACACTATTCATTCCATACAGGTTTCTATTATTCATAGGTCTTTGCATATACTGCAAGAGGTTTTGAGGTTCACTTCCAATATGGAAAGAAAATTTGGTAAAAGGTATATATTACTTGCTCAAATGCATGCTCTTCTTTCTCTATTCTGTTTCTGAGCTATTTCGTGGATTCTTTTAACATCAATGCTGAAGAACAATTTGATTGAAGCGTTTAACCATTCCCTTCATGTAAGAAGCTTGCATTTGTCTGGATTCATAAGGAAGCTCAAGTGAAAAATACAAAAACAAGAGTTAGAACCTACTGATTATCATGTTAACTAGTCTCTCCAGTCTTCTGATTCTTCACATTTCAAGACAATCTTCGGGCGTTTTGTTATTCTCTTGCTAGTGCTAGTTATCTATTTCCTTTTTGGGGTCAAACCCATGCTTCCATAACCTCAAAAGGCTAAGACAAATAAATTAAGGAAAGGAAAACGGAGAAAAGATTGTCCCTATCATCTGATCCAGAGATTTCCTTAACTGCTTTGATTTGATCTTCCCAGTGTACTCTATCAGGGACAATATTGTGGTTGACGGAGCTGTTTGTGGGAATAATGCTTCAGAACAGTATGAATATGGATATCCTGGAAATAGAGGACTGCCTCATGTCCTTGCTGAGGAAATATTTGATCAAGATCTTGCTGATGGCGTGAGATTGGATACTCTTGAAACTTGCACCAGAATAGGATTCATCAATTATGGATCTAGCTGTTTGATATCATCTTGTTTCAACTACGTTCCTCTGTTTGAGTTATTGTGCGAAATTGTCATGATTCATGACGTAGAACATGTAAGACTTGAAGCAGTTTCCGTCATGAATCTAATTGTTGCAAGAAGTAATGCCTACTTGGAGAGGGACAAGTAAGTTCATATCCTTCTCTTTTTAGTTTACGAATATTTTTAGAGCTCTGTGATATGCTTATGGTATTTCCTCTTTTATATAGGTACGGAACAGATATACTATTCCAAAGTATTGTAAAATTATTGAAGAAGGGAGCCCGCTTGTATGTAAAGAGGAAAACTGTGCATCTTCTTCATATGTTACTGAATTGTAAGTACACATATATGTTCAGTCACGTGTTGGGAACATGTTCATTTATCAACTTGATGTTATCTGGCTCCTGGAAGTTTGTTCTTGAACCAGCTTACTGCACCTCATTGTTCAGTATGTACTACTTGGACTACCATGTTTTGATATTTATATCATTTGTTCTTCCAACAGTGTCTATACTCTCTTATGGAGAATAAGCCAATTTATTCTTTCTGATCCAAGTTAAAGATTGATGTACCTTCTCGAAGTTTGTTATGAAGGAAGAATACTTCATTAAATTTTACTGTGTTTTACGGCTAAGATATTACATATATAGTTGTGCTTGCCTTCACTTAGAAACGCTACGCCCCCTATTAAAGTAAGGCATGCTAGCGGTAGTTGTGGTAAATTGCTGCTAATTGTAAGATATACTCTGAAGATGTAAAGGTTATTTCTGAGGAAAAAATCCATCTCCGAATCACTATCAGTTTGTTTTTGCTTTGTGTAATGGTTTACCTGACTATACTATTCAATAAAGGTCCAAGAGTAATGGCCTCATTCTGCAGCTGTTTCATGGATGGAGATGGCAGTGGCATGATTGACACCAATTCCAATAAAAGTTCAACTTTTTCTGTAATTAGCGTGATCTTTGAGAGTTTAGCAGAGTGTATCACCTGCACAGGAAATAATGCCGAGGTAAGCGTAGTATTTAACTTCAATTATCATATCTCTCATCTTTCCTCATTTTGTATTTTCAATTTCTCTCCAAACTCCTCTGAATTATTGCTATCGCATTTAACATGGATTTTGTCTTGAATTTGCCAAGAATGGAATTGACCCCTTCCTGCTTTTTGTTACCCTTGATTCTCTAATTATTCAGGAACTACAGCTTCGGAGGCACACTATTATTTTGCTAGCTTTCTTAGCATCATCCGGAAAATGTGGTGTTGAAATTCTATTAAATTATGGGCTTCCAAAAGGAAAGGATTTCCTTGCAATTATTTTGCAAAGCTTGGTATGTGATATGGATCTAGAAGAATCGGACACTGCTCAGCAGCCTGAAGTATTCAAAGAGAGGTATCTTTGGGCTATTGAATGTGTTCGAGGTGTATTTTAGTCTTCCAAACATATGGATGAAATGGAATTAGTTTATTTGAGTTTCCATGCAGTAAAGTACAATGATTGTCTAGAATTGGACATTGCAATGCCTTTTCTTTGTACTTTTTAGTTTGATAACCTATTTCTTCACCACCTTATGTGTGGGTGCTCCTTAATTCGTGGAGTGTTTCATTATTAGCTGTTTTTTTTCCTTCTGAAAAGTCCTTTGCATTTTCCAAGTAATTTTTCATTTTAATTGTATTGAAATTTTATTTTCTCAATCTTTTCTATTTGTTCTATTTGCCAGGACATTGCTGATCCGAGAGGTACTCATCCTCTTGAATAGACTAGTTTCACATCCCAAGTACTCCAGCCATGCTCTGCGGGCATTGACAAACACTCGAGAGAAGGCCACTATGACTGTTGATGTAACAAGCAGATTATCCAGTAAGCGCACGTTCTTTTGGCAGGATGTTAGCATGACTCGGCAGATTAGGGAATCCGAAATCATAGATTTGGCTCAGGTGTTGAGAAGAAGAGTCTTCACGTTTCTTGGAGGTGGCAACCAATGAAAGAAGCATGAAAACTTCATTGTTCCGAGAAATGCATACATGCCTGAAGAGAATTGCCCATGCAGCTATCGAGTTATGATATTTGACAGGAATGAGCATGGAGCAATGTTGGAGCTACTGTGCTGAGATACAAATAAATTAAGGAAAGGAAAACGGAGAAAAGATTGTCCCTATCATCTGATCCAGAGATTTCCTTAACTGCTTTGATTTGATCTTCCCAGTGTACTCTATTCCTTTGAATAGGTTTTCAGCAAAGGCTGCATTTCTTATCACCCTGATGTACAAGGCATATGTTTTTTTTTTCCTGTATATATTTTTAATGTATTTTGTCAGTGGCTGAAGAATAATGTTAACAATCACATTAAATATATAATGCACAAGCTTCGTCGGAGATGGAGCAGTTTTTCCATGAGTCATATCCAACTGTCGTAGGGAGGAGGTTTCTTTTTTGTTTGAAAGGAGATCTTGCAGGATGCAATTTTTTTCTGTTGTAGAGACTGAAAAGACCTGGTGGTTAACAGATAGAACATTTTATGCCGTGAGTGTTTCTATATGCTATGCCTAAACTTCTCATGTTTGCAAAGCTCAATCCATTGCACAGATAAAAGAGTGAACCTGCAATTAAGTGTCAATAGTAACTGAATTTTGCCTTTGATGACATTGGCTAATGTACAAGTCATTAGTTTGAGCGCTATCCTAAATTCTGGAACGTGCATCAAAACATGTTGGGGCTTTACTTCTCCAGCTAGTCTTTTGAGTGAAGCAGAAGGTAATTAATTATCTGAACATTTTCTCCAAATGTCATGACATCGAAAATATTACACTTATAAGCACGGAATCCCATCTCCATCACAGAGAGGAAAAATTAACAATCAGTCAGCATTACACTTTTAAGAGTTACATTCACATCCTAGGAATGAAATGAATTACATAAAAGAATATTAAGATTCCAAAACACTATTATCTTATGACATTGCAGCGCAATAAATCTAGGCATCTGTAGACGGACATGAGCAAACGGACAGCTGTGAGACATCTCTTGCATTCTTCACACGATATCCACTTCTCTATGCATCCCACTAAATGATTCTATCGTGTGTCAGAATGAAGCTTGGAACCAATTCAAAGGAGTTGTGCTGCTACAACTCAATGACAAATTGGCAACATTGATACTGGTTTTCTCAATCTTCATCATCAGAATCGCCAAATTTTATCTTGGTAGCCTTTGGAGCATTTGCATCAATTTCTCTAAAATGAGCACCATAGAGCTTGGACTCCTGTAAAGAGCAACTCAACAATGTGACAAAGAGCATAGAAAAATAGCAATGTTATAGTAACGGAAAGGATGGGGAAACTAGATTCAGTTGACAATCACTACTGGAAAGACGTGTATCTATCTATCTATCTATCTATTCATCACCTTCCAATCAAACAAATTATGCCAGCAAGAAATAGGCGATCACAAAGTACGACTTGTAATAATATGTTGTTGCTTCCATCATTTTCTCTATATTCAAATTGATATTGTAATCATCAAAAGCCAGTAGGAGTAGCAAAATTAGCCCAAGTAAACAGAACTCCTCAATTAACTCAACTTTTTTAGTGGCCCAATTACTAACTCAAGACAATTTTGACCTACCCAACTCAGTCCGTCTAAAAATTGGGCTGATATGTTGGTGTTAATTGACCAATGAGGAATCTTGTCAAAATGATTTTCTTTTTTTAAAAAAAAGAACATTTTTGTTTGGTATGTCAGAGTATTTTCCTGTTGAGATGGGACTCCATCAAGGATCTGTGTTGAGCAATGAAGCAAACTGCGATGTGAGGCTTGCCACTCAACCTATTCGCAAGAGGGAAAACTTTAAGTATCTGGGGTCCATCATCCAGAATAATGGTGATATCGATGATGACGTAACACATCGTATTGGGGCAGCCTGGACCAAATGAAGACTTGCATCTGGAGTATTGTGTGATAAGAAGATACCACCTAAACTCAAAGGTAAGTTTTACAGATTGGTGGTTAGACC
>DF357214.1:4412-16750 GCA_000787875.1 Solanum virginianum | reverse complement strand
AGGTTAGGAATGAGACCATTCGAGAGAAACTAGAGGTGGCCCCGGTGGCTGAGAAGATGAGGGAAGCGAGACTTCGATGGTTTGGACATGTGCAGAGAAAGAGTATTAATGCTCCTGTTAGGAGGTGCGAGAGGTTGATTTTAGGAGCTACACAGAGGGGTAGAGGTAGACCGAAGAAGTACTGGGGAGAGGTGATTAGACATGAGCTAATTGGTTGATAGTGTTAGGTGGTTACCTAGTCAGGGGGTCTAGTAGGGTTGAGTAGTAGTGTTTTTCTAGCATGTGTTGTCATTACTTGTTGTATATGTATTAATTGTATCATATTTTCGTATTGTCCTGTGCTTTCTTTTACTTTTTGTCATATCTAGTCCTTTCTGCTTATGAGTTTTGACATGAGGGTTCCCAGGAAACAGCCTCTATACTTCTATGAGGTAGTGGTAAGGTCTGCGTACATTCAACCCTTCTCAAACCCCACTTGTGAGATTTCACTGGGTATGTTGTTGTTGTATGTCACAGATTAACATACTAGTCATAATAAAGACAATTTATTAGGTATTTAAACAAATTTTTTTCCAAAAATAGACGAGAACTTAGTAAGAATTGGTCAAGGCCCATTTGTTAATCCATTTTGTTAAAGCCCATTTCTGCTTAACTCATTTTCAGCCCAAATTACTTTTGTATGGGTCAATGAGGATAGTTTATGACTCGTATGTTAGTCCATTACTACCCAACTCATTTCAGCCCATGTAAAATCTTGGGTGGATCACATTTATTAACAGCTCATTTTGACCCAACCAAATTCAGTCCAACCCGTCTATTTGACACCCCTATCCATAGGTCTATGTTAGGATTTTGCACGAGCAACTAATAATAACGTAAGATCCTGGCTCCCTGCCCAAAAACACAACACATCATGATTCTTTTTCTTAATTTGGACCAAGTCACAATGATTCTTCTTTTCTTAATAAATTATACTTGCAACCAGAGCACAGTAAGTAACACAAATGCAGTTACTAGCTTATCAAGAACTAGGCAAATCCTTGTGTTCAGCTCCCCAGTCAAATTATGGGAAAAAGCTGATCTAAGGGTTCTCAAGTTCATCTAGAACAAAATACACTGCTATCGCCCTTCCACTCCTTGGAAACAAACTTCATTTAATTAGTTTCCTATTTGGTTCTCAGATACAAAACCTCCACTCATGAAAGCTCATCCTCTTTCTTGGCTTAATCTGAAGAAGCATCAAACATTTCTTAGGGTTATGGCACATCTCCCAACATAAATCCATCCTCCGAAGAAGTTTCTCTCAATCTATGGGACCAAGATTCAAATCCTCAGACCTGGGAGGCAGAATTACCCAATACCTGTATAGGACCCCATCATCAAAGTAGTGTATTTTGTGGACAGCGTTAACAGTGTATTTTGTTCTAGAATTACCGATCATCAAAGTAGTGTATCTTGGGACGAAATAATTAGTGTGGTATTTGTGTGAGGCTCCTTTTTGTAAGACAAAAACAAAGTGAATCTTACACTTATGGGCTCACAATTCTAGGTCCACTTTTTTATCTCACAAAAAGGAACCTCATAAACTATTGTCAGTTGCATGAGGCACATCAATTCTTTTTTCCAAAATGAGATAATGAAATCTAGGAAACTAATATATTGGCATTTCAAATTATAAAGAAGCATACTGATGAAGAGCCCTTGTCACATCAAAGGGTTTGAAGCACCTTCAGCATCAACTACACACACCCTAAGTCCGTGTAACCAAAAAAAAAAAAAAAAGGCTATTCCATTATCACTACTAGAACATGTAAACTTTGTTATCTGAAGTCTTCATAACCTATGGAAGAAGACCCGAGTACCATAGCAATAACTGCCCCATAGCAATAACATACTCTGCGTCTGAAGTTTGCATCATCTCTATATATGCTCATGAAGAACACAACCTTGCTCAAAGTCCTCCTAAGCCATGGCCATCCAATCCTAAAAGGGTGTCAGTGGCAGGAAGCAAGCTACAACTTGAGCCTCTACAGCTCGACCCCACACCAGTGTCCCTATGAACATGCCTAAAACTCTATGAGCATGTATTGCTAGCAACTAAGCCTGCACACTCCCTTCTGATGGCATGCTTGGCTACCCACAAGCACATCATTAATGGCGCCATTAGGTAAAAAGTGCCATACTCGCAATATGCAAACGAAAAGCTTACCTTCTTCTTTACATGGGTTCCAAAATTAAGAAGGGCAGCTGGAACAGTCTGTCCAGCTTCTCTGAGGACATTTATCAACTCCCCAGAAAGTCCCTGTGATGTACACGCACAACGTAAGAATCAAACTAGCAGGGAACTGAGACAATAGTACAAAAAGATAAGGTGAGATCTCTATTATAAGGATCAGCCAAACTTACCTTGTTATCTTTAGTGAAGAATGTATGAGCTACACCTTTTTTACCAGCCCTTCCAGTTCTTCCAATCCTATGAACATAATCCTCTGTTGTCAAAGGGAAACTATAATTTATCACAACTTCAACATCAGGTATATCCAGCCCTCGAGCAGCTACATCAGTAGCTATCTGCAGAAGCATAAACAATTATGTTAATGAGGCTTTAGCATGTTTCGACACACACAAAAGAAAATCGAGCAACCATAGCAAGATCATTCATGAAGAGTCGATCCAAATTCAACTGGAAGTCACAACACAATTCCTAGCCAGCACCAGAGCAACACAACTAAAAGTCCCTGATAGTATGGGAAATCGATCTTGCAGGAATGAGGAAGGAGCAAAATATGGAAAGACCTTTTGATGAGGGAAAAATTAAACATCCTATTATCCTTGGACAGAAGAAGATTAGCTAGAAACCAGGACTCCAAGATTCAGCCAGGGAATCATAGCTGGTAAGTCAAACTACTGTGAAGCCATTGCAATATCAAAAGGTCATCAATCAATCAACCAAAAGGCAAAAAATCAGACAACCAAAAGCAATTTCATGAGAAAGAAGTTGTCCAAAAGATGAGGCAGTTATTCAACTAGATGAAAATTCTGGTAGTAAAGTGGCCATCTGTATCTGAACTATGACTCTAAATGCAGCGGCTGATATTATCAACGACCCATGGTGAGATTTGCAAAATATGTTGCCAAAAGTGGAATACCATCATACCTCAAACAATCACAGAGATAAATAGAACAATAGATCAAATATCAAATGTTAGATTCACAATTAAATATTTCAAAGCATCAAGGGATAATGAAGCGAACAAGTGAGCTAACCAAGATGTTAGAAAAAACTTGTATAGCAATGATTGGAGCAGACCTACCATGAGAAGTGAAGAACTAAAGAGGGAATAAAATGATGTAAATTAGGATTATAAAAGAAAACCAAAAATACAGCAATTTTGCTTCCTACCTTGCAAAAGAATTTGTATCAGTGGTTTTAGGTATCGAACACATCTTTAGTTCTTCTTTACTTAAAGCACATTTACTATGGTTCTTATAAACTCGATTAGTTGGCCGTATATGGTTTTAATCCTCTTGAAGTTCTATCCCAGTAGTTATCTACCTATCAAATAAACTTCACCGGAAGTGAAAACAAGGACAACAATAGCAGAACAGTATGTACCATTAGAGGACAACTTCCGTCCTTGAAGAGTGATAGTGCCTTCGTACGAGCATGTTGTTGCTTGTCACCACTAATGGACACAACTTTCCAACCCCTGAGGCAAAGACACACATCAAAGATTCCAACATAATGTAAACCAGATATGATACACAATACAATGAGCATGGTGCATACTTCATATACCAATGTTGCCAGGGTCAGATTAGTTCGGACATGTATTATCGGCAAGTAATTGGAAGCTAGGCATAGGAATCTAATGTTCTGTTCCCAACCTAAACGGAAGAGTCAATAGAATTACCTTTTCTGTAGCATCATTTCAACACGAGATGCTTCCTTCTTGTATAAAACAAAAACCAACACTCTATTCCTGTTCAAAATTGGCAACCTCTTTGTAAGCATCCATCATAAAGAGGGTTTAAAAAATCCTATTTTTGTACATGGAGGTAATCAGGATATTAAAACCACACGTGAAGACTTAATACATGAATATCGTTATTCATATACTACATATAGTGGGCTTTATCAATGTCAGTAAGAGACGACAAATACAGGTTTGAGAGCTGGAAATGAGATCAGAAATGTGTCAGTAGAGATTTCTATAGAGATACCTTCTAGACTTGTGGTATTTTTCCAGCAAGCATTGTAAACGCTCATCACGTGCTCGATCTTCCAAGACCTATAATGTAAAAGGAAGTGGACAGACAATTGAGTAGGAAGGATGGAGATGAACTTGCAAGTCTTCTCATATTTTCTCTTTTAATTTAGTTTTTGGCTCTCTTTTGGTCGATTAGCTAGGAAGGAAGGCAACAACATGCTGATCATATGAAAGAGCCGGAAGAAACTGCATATGACTATGGAATTTCTATGACAGAGTTTACCTCAACAATTTGCATGACATCATGGTTGGCAGCCAAATCTTCAGAACCTACAACTACCTGAATAGACTTCAGTTTTAAGCCAGGAAAGGAAGCACAATGAATTTGAGAACATATTCTGAATGGTCACAAAGACCTTGATTGGATTGGGATCCATGAATTCTTGAGCTAATTGATGAACAGCCTGAGGCCATGTAGCACTGAACATAACCATCTGCCGAACTGCACAATTTGATGGGACTTAAATGGTGAACAGGAAAAAAGCATGTTTCACAAAATTTAAGCTTCATCTAGCTACATCAGCAGTGCAAAAAATGAGGAGCAAAGGCCTACCATGTAACATGGGAGGGCGACGATATGAATCAAAAAAATAAAAGGCTTAAAATAATTCCAAGATTCAAATTTTCCAAAAAAAAACCTTTTTGGTCTTACATACATACTGCAAAAATGAAACAAAAAAATAAACTTTTAACATATGGCTGTACTTCATTTACAAAAAGGATCGAAAATGAAACCACAAATTGACTCATTGGGGCATATATATTTTGACAGGGGAAAACAAGGTACTTTGGAGCAGATACAATAAGCTGTGAAAGGCATCCACATGCAAACATTTCATTTAAAAGGAAAAGAAAAAGATATTACAACAGGCTAAATTTATCTAATGAGAAGTTCATCAAAACTCCAGCTCTAAGAATTCAAGTGATGGAATCAAATGTAGAGAGCGATATTCATACCAGAGCATGTTTGGCTCAATATGGCACGGACTGCTGGTTCAAAACCTAAATCGAGCATGCGGTCAGCTTCATCTAGCACCTATAGCAATATTAGTAACATCAGCCAAAGGTAAAGGAGCATGACAGTTGACTTATACTCCATTTATACAAGAGGGGAAAAAATTAAATCATATTTAAGAAGTTATCTTGTGATCATGTTAGGGAAATTCAGAGAAATAGAAACAGTAATATTCCTTAATTTCTGATCGCCTTACTAAAATTAAAGGATATACAATCTCTGTTCGCTTCTGTCACATTACAATAATCACTCACTAATGGTAACTCGGAAGATTTATTACATGAAGCTAATTTAAAGGCTCTTATCAAGTGCCACTTTGTCTCTGAATAAGCTGAAAATAAAGGAAATTGGTGTAGTTTATGACAATCCAGAATAAGAATGGCTAAGCTTTGGGCCATGAGAAGCATATCATTTGTAACTTCTACAACAGCTAAGCTAAACAAATATGTACATCTGTGAAACTTCTAGCATCAACCACCAAAACATTTCAGTAACCCGAAGGATAAACTCCACAACCAGTCAAGTGATAGTACATAGACGCTAAATAGAATGTCAAACAACAAAAAATGATTCTCGAGCATATTTTCAGCTTGTATTTCAAACAAGACCTACGTTAGCATCCCTCACAAAATTCATATTCAACAACTTGAAAAAATATTACAAAAAAACACTGGAAAGGGAAAATATTACTATTAAATCCTAATAATAAAATAAAATTTAAAAAGTACTTACACACATTAGATGACCACAAACAAAGAACATAAGCATCCAAACTAACTAAACTAATTGACCAAACAAACTTTCATGACATCATGCTTACTCAGACCTCATCAAGGATCCTAAATGTCCAAACATAAATGAAGGGCACAAAAGCACTCACCACAAAAGAAACCTCTTTTAAATTGCAAGCTCCCATTTCCATCATATCTTGCAAACGACCTGGGGTTCCAATAACAATATCCTGCAAGCAGAGGATATGATCTGATTCTGAGGTACCAACAAGAAAATCTAACTTAAAGTATGACAAGTGTGAAGCATGTGTAACATCTACTAAAAAGTCCAAGAAAGCAACCAGAAGACCTTAAATGGACTTAGATAATTAATTATATGATACTGAAAAGATCATCATTCAAGACTCATCTCAATAATAAATTCAAAACGAGTAACCAAAACAAACTTACCACACCAGATCTAAGAGAAGCCTTTTGATGGTGCTTATCAACTCCGCCATATAGACAAACTGACTGCACACCAGTAGGCTTCCCAGCCTCGCAGATAACATCTGATATCTATAAGAATGAGAAAGATCTATCAATAAAGCATAAAATACACATTGGCATTTTGTATTTGAGAACACAAGGCAAACAAGCATATTGATTTGATAAAAGAAAACAAAATGCAGAATTTAGAAGACATTCTGGCAAGATACTACAAGACATCTAGAACTAAAACCCACATAAATTAGCCTTTTCAGTTTGCACCTTCATTATGCACGGTATAAGGATCTATCTTGATAAATAGGACAGTGATTGAATTTTTCTCTGCTCATATGGGTATAAGGCAAAGTGACCTTTTATCTCACTTGTTTATTCTTTAATCAAGGAATGTCTAGTATAATGATTAAGAAGGCTGCACGGCTGGGTTAGGAGACGGGCTTCCATGCAGAAGTCAGAGGACAGGGAGCATTGATGATCTCATTTGTTTTATGCATATGGAAATCTCATTATGTGCAACACAAACAGCGAACAAATACTATATCTGAAGACAATTATTGTTTTTCTATTGCTCTTTGAAGCACTAAGTATCAGGTGTACACATAAACTACGGTAAGAAAGATATTTTACTGTGACAAGGTTTCCAACATTCAACAGTTGGCAATGTGGGATGATTACCAACTAAATAGTTGGGTATCTCTTTGGATGTTAATCACAAAGAATACTTGGAAGGAATGACTGAAAAGTTTGAAAGAGACCAGCAAATGTACTTGTCATTGAGAAGAAAGTTTCTAATCAATCGAGTTTTGGATGCACTCCATACTTATACTGTGTCTCTATTTCAATACCAAACAAGATGCATAAAAGAAACAATGAATTAAATAGGAATCTTTTGTGCCGAGGAAACAACTAAAAAAGTCTTTCATTTAGGATTTGTGGGAAACAGTGCCAGTAAGAAGGAAGGTTTGGAAGTCAATAATCTAAGGGCACGCGACATTCTCCTCCTGAAATGGCTATGGAGATTTCGCAATGAGCAGGAGACACTGGACACGTGAGATTATAGAGAAATACAAGATCGAACATTCTTGGAACACAGAAACACCAAAGCATTTGTACGTAATTGGGAACTGAATATATCAGAAACTTACAGAATATAGTCCAAGAACACATTCACATTATAATAGGTGGTGGTAGAAAAACTTTATTTTGGAAAGAAAGATGATTTAGCACATACACTCCTAAATCATTCGTTCCCTATCATTTCCTACAAAGTAAATAACCATGATGCCACAGTAGAAGATTACTAGTCTACTCAAGTACGGAATATTCTTAACAAGAATGGAGAACATGTAATAACATATCCATTTGCCTTTTGACACCTTAGATTTGAAAACGAACTACAAAACTTGAAGTTTTGATGAGTGACAATATTATTCAGTAAGTGGAGCATTAGTTCAAATGAAATCAAACCCACAGAACGGAAACAACCATGATGCATACACTCCTAAGTCCTAAATGATTAGTTCCCTATCATTTCCTACAAAGTAAACCATGATGCCACAGTAGAAGATTACTAGTCTACTCAAGTATGGAACATTCTTAACAAGAATGGAGAGCATGAAATAACACATCCATTTGCCTTTTGACATGCTAGATTTGAAAAGGAACTACAAAACTTGAAGTTTTGATGAGTGACAATATTATTCAGTAAGTGAAGCATTAGTTCAAGTGAAACCAAACCCACACAACAGGATCAGCAAAAATACCAATAATGCAAGAAAGCAAACAATTTTAAACACTCCAAGTGTAGATTTCAGGAACATATACCAATAATGCAAGAAAGCAAACAATTTTAAACACTCCGAGTGTAGATTTCAGGAACATACTTGTTGAGCTAGCTCCCTTGTAGGCGCAAGTACAAGGCAAACAGGATTCTTAGACTTTTTACTCTTCCGCTTACTCATGATGTGCATAATAGCCGGAATACCAAAAGCCAATGTCTTACCTGATAGTCCAAAAATATAATAAAACTAAAAACTCACAAACCATGAACCACTATTGCACTAAAAAACCTCAATTCAAATGTTATACCTGATCCAGTTCTAGCGATCCCAATGAAATCACGGCCATCTAAAAGAAAAGGCCAGGAATGAGATTGAATTGGTGATGGTTTCTCAAAATTCTTACAACACTCCAACACCTCACTTGGAAGCCCTGAATCCACAAATTTTGTTAAAGCTTTGTACTTTGATTCATTAGCACCCCTACCAGTAACCACCACATTTGTATTACTTTCTTTAACTTCCCCATTAACAACAGTTCCATCATTCTTCTTTGTATCATCTTCAACAGACCCATCATCCAAATTCCCTTCCTTTACCTTACTCTTCTTCTCCTTCTTCTTCTTCTTTTCAGATAACTCAGCTGACCCATCAAATATTTCAGTGTTTCCATTAGACCCATTAAGAGTTTCTGCATTCCCATTATACCCTTCTTGTTCTTGTTTCTGCTTCTGTTTCTTCTTCTTCTTTTTCTCTTTTTTGGACTCTACAACAACTTCTTCAGGCTCGGGGTCTTCGAGCTTTCTCTTCTGTTTCTTGTGAGATTTGGATTCATAATTGAGGGTTTGTGGTTCGTCATCAAAAATTTTTGCTACCATGGCTGCTCAATCTATGGCGAAGACGCAAAACCCTAAGGTTTATGGAAGCAAATGGACGTTATATTTATAGAATTTCGCTTTTTCCTGGTTTCCCAAATTAACCTTTGTTTTTCAGTGAAATTACAATGAGAAAAATTATTAAAATTGTCCCTAAGGTATTGGGTTTGGTTGTTATGATCCTTGGTGTATATATATTACGACAGATATGGTCCTTCTCACTTTTTGATTAGCCATTATTTCTATATATATATTTACTTTTTACCTATTATAGAAGAGTCAATTACACACAAGAGATTTGACATGCCTGTTTATGATTTTTTTTTAATTGGCTAAGGGTATTATGATAATTCAACTCAGTGTCCTGGTTTTCAGCTAACTCCACATGGTTGTATGGCCATTGTTCATTGTGCCCTGACATCTATGACTTGGTTCCACGAGTCCTCGTCACATGCCCTCCATCTATTAAAGTCATTTGAAGAGGAAGTGTCCATCTTGCCTCCACATCATTTTCCCTTCAAGGTCTTTTACTACTGTTTGTTCTTCTTCAATGAAATGTTAAGGTAATTTTCTGTTTTTTCTTTGCCTTCATCTTTAACTTTTCTTTAGATTTCATTTTTCGATCTCCATTGAAAAAGGGGAAGATGAGGCTTTTGGTTGCAGCTTGAAGGTAATTCACCATCTCCCTTTTTAGTTTTCGGATTTAATTTCATACCTTTATATGTTTTCTTATTGATTGTGTCACGACCCAAAAATAGGCGTAATGGCACTCGTCTTATCCCACCAAGACAAGTCAGCTTACAACCCAACTATAACGTTAAGAATACAAAATTAGAATGAAAAATGAAAGTTTAATTGCGGATAATATGTCAACTTAATTAAAAATCCTCAAAACCAGGTTATCACGTGTACAAGCCTCTAGCAATACAGAAAATCAAAGAAACACAAGTCTAAAGTGTCTTTTTTCTCGAATAGAACAAAGCATTACAGAAATAGGAACAAGAGAGTCAGCCAGATGACAACATCTACCTCTCTAAATCTCCAGGGAAGCCTCGGATGATTAAGGAAAATACTACTCACTGTCCGGGCTTAGAACCTACACGAGTGTAGAAGTATGAATGGGTATAAGCATACGATCACATAGCAAATCGAATCCAGATGAAAAGTAGGATGACACATAGGAGTAGGTAGATCCAGGATCAAATAATACAGATGTAGATCGATGATAAACCGGCATAATACCTGTGATAACTACATTAGAAGCCTCTACCTTGGGCCTTCTTGGAAATGCATAGCAATGTGGTCCCCTATCACCGTCCGTCTAAGCAATGCCTCTACCCCCACTCTGTGGGACTATGGAACCACTCGCTCCTCTACCTGAAATAAGGCCACCTCTATCTGTCTGAGCTCTGCCTAGCCCTCTGTATGGTGGTGGTGCCGGTGGTCTGGTCTGAACTAAAGATCTGGGATGAGGCCCACCTTGTCCCCTCGAAAAGGGACACTGTCGTATCAAATTATTAGGATCTCCACAACCATAACAACACCTCTGACTCTAGGACTGACGTGCTGATCCTGATGAACTACCATAGTTGTCTCGCCCCGTAGACCCACGATGTGTCTGACCACCCTTAGAAGCAAGTAGTGATGCATGAACTGGTCCTCGACGCTGGGATGAGGCACTCCCTCTATAGAACCCTCTACCTCCAAATGAGGTACTAGAAAACTGACCGGATGCACGGGCCTTCTTAGGGTCCCCAAACTTTTCTCTCTCCATCAGCTTTGCCTCCTTAGCAACACTCACAACAGACTGGAAAGAGGTCCCATCTCTAGCTACTCTAAACACTGCCTGTCGAATAAAATAGGTCAATCCTCTCACAAACCTATAAATGTCCCATCTCTAGCTACTCAAAACACTACCTGTCGAATAAAATAGGTCAATCATCTCACAAACCTATGAATCTTCTCTGTCTCATTTAGAATAATGGCATATCTAGATAACTGACAGAACGGGTCTCATACTCGGTGATAGATAAGTCATCCGGCCTCAGACTCTCAAACCTCAACCGACTCTTCTCCCTCACACTCCAAGGGATAAATCTATCGTAGAAAGCACTAGAGAACATCTCCCAAGACACTGTGGGAGATCCCACGAGCAAAGATCCTGAATATATCCTCCACTATTCCCTAGCTAGCCTACGAAGCTGAAGAGTAACATATCAAACCCTGTGTGACTCAGCTAAGCCAACAGTATCCAACAGCTCCATGCAAGTAGTCAGAAACTCATGAACATCCTCTGTCCTTCCACCCTGAAATTGAGGTGGGTTCATATTCCTAAACATCTCAAAGCAGCGCTGCTCATTCCCAGTCAAGGTAGCTAATGGTGCACCCCAAACCTCCGTAGTTGGCGCAGGATCAATCTCAACTTTAGTACCCACTGATGGCTGCTCCACTGAATTGTGAACCAGGGGAGCATGATGCTGATCCAGAGTCTGAGCTCCTCCTTCAGTCTGAGAACCGTCTGGCGTGCCTATTGTATTACCACTCAAAGCAAGACTCTCAAGTACATTCAGCACCCTCAATAAAGTATCCTGCAACAAAGGTGAGGCTACGTGCTCTGAAGGGACCTGGTCCTAATCAACCTCTATCTGTGGCTCTAGAGAAGCCCCTCTAGTCTGACTTCTAGCTAGTGCTGCTCCTCAGGCATGGCCTCTCACTGATGCCACTCCACGGCCACGTCCTCTAGTGCGGCCTCTTCCCCTACCTCTAACTGAGGCCTTGACAAATGCCTCAGGAGCTGCCTCACCTCTACCGTCAGAAACAGTAGCTCTAGTCCTTGCCATCTGTTCAAAGAACATGGGCATAACTCAGTACTAACTAATATAACCACGCACGATAAGAGAGAATAAATAAAGAAAAATTTCCTAAAAGTCCCTATAGCCTCTCAAAGATAAGTACAGATGTCTCCATACCGATCCTTGAGACTCTACTTAGACTCAGCTTGTACGCACGTGAGACCTATGAACCTAGGCTCTGATACCAATTTGTCACGACCTCAAATTTCAGGCGTGATGGCACTCACCTAACACACCAAGGCGAGTCAGCCTAACACTTGCTAATTCAAACATAACAATAATTGCGGAAGATGAATAGACTAATAGGACAGTTAATCATATGAATACCAA